>PVJL010002146.1:0-213328 GCA_004026885.1 Lyroderma lyra | reverse complement strand
AAAAAAAAAAAAAAAAAAAAAAAAAAAAAAAAAAAAAAAAAAAAAAAAAAAAAAAAAAAAAAAAAAAAAAAAAAAAAAAAAAAAAAAAAAAAAAAAAAAAAAAAAAAAAAAAAAAAAAAAGAAGCAAACAGGAATAGATACATAAGGTTATGGGTGACTAGGAGCATCACAGATCTTTTCCCAAAACTGCTCTACATACACTGAAGGTATAAAGGAAAGCCTCAGCTCAAGAGAAGTTGGGAAGAACCCCATAAGGCAAAGAGAGACCACAAAATGAGAAAGGTGGGGACCCCAAGATAATCTCTCCCAAAAATTAGGCACATGATATTTGGTTGCCTATAAAGTGAAATGGAAAACAAACCATAAAAATAACAGCAATGGCAGAGTAAAAGACAGCTGCACTAGAGATGTGAGTTCAAGTTCTGGCCTGACAGCTAACCAACTGCTCATCCTCAAAAACTTTCTTCTCCTTCCAGAACTTGAGTTTTATATGTGTAAAGCAGCCACTAAAGCCCCTTCCAGTTCCCACCATGTATGATTTTTGGTATTCTATGAGTTAGCTTAAGTATTCAGTGGCTACAAGTGAAAGTAGTAACACTGGTGAAGGCAATGGGGATCACAGGAACTTCAGCCTTGTTAGCATGAAACAAAGAACCTAAGAGCCATGTGAAGTTTAATTAAAAGGGGCCATAAGATGTGGAGACAGCCATATCTTCCCTCCTCTTCTTTCTCCTCCTCTGTTTGCCCCAAAACCAAACATGAGAGGAAGGAAAAGAAGAAAACCAACTGCGTCAAGGTTGAAACCCAAGCAGTGCTCCCTCCTATCACCAGCCAACTTCAACAAAGCTTTGAGGGTGGGGCAGGCTGAAAGTGGATATAAAAAACAAAAACAAAAACAAAAACAAAAAAACCCAAAGATTCACGTAACATGGATTCAGAAGTAAATTCAATTAACGTTGGATCCAAAAGAGTAAAGATGGTGCCTGAACATTCAGCAAGTCTCACTTTACCATTGAGAGAAGTGACTCTCAAGGTGACGTGGATCGCCTAAGAGCAAATAATGATGCAAAGCTGGAATAGGAGCTCATGTTTGCTGAGTCAGTTCAGTACTGATTCCATAGAAATATGCATCTAGGGCGAAATGGGTAAAGGGGTCAAATACTCATACACAGTAATAGATGGAAAGTAGACTTTTGGTGGTAAACATGCAATAGAGTATGCAGATATCATGTTGAACACCTGATATTTATTTAATGTTATTAACCAATGTTACCTCAATAAAATAAAAGAATATCTGCTCAAAAAAACAAAACAAAACAAAAAACAACAACAACAACAACAACAAAGTAAATATGCATCCAACCGGTCAGAGTCCAAATTATGACATTTCCTAGTGATAGTTTTGAGGGAGAGATAAATGGAAATAATTGACTATAATTGCTTGGGAAATCTCTGGATTTCCCCACTTTCATGAAAAGTTGAAAGAACAAACAGGAAAGAAAACGAAAATACATTAAGCCCCTACAACATGCCTGACAGGTTCTCCTGAGTGTTTTCATGTACATTCTCACACAAGCCTCACCACTCTGTGCATTTCTTGGGTTCTGAGCTCCCAGAGGAGAGAAGCAGCATCTTATTCAGTCATGAACCCTCAGTTCTGGATCACAGTAGGTGTCCAATATGTGCTTGCAGAATGAGTATGAAATTTTCTGGGTGCATAAAATGAGGATCAGAGAGCTTAAGTAGAAAGTACTGTATTCAAAGTGGTCACATCACTAGTAAAAGTGGCAGCACTGGAATTGGAATTTGGGGTTTTCTGATCACACAATACACTCGTATTTCTTTCACTGCAGTGGCTACTGTTTTTTACCGACCCTGACAGAAACACTTCTTTTCTAACAGATGGACTGGCTCATTTACATCACACTTGTGGCTACTGCATCCTCTTCTTTAAGTCAAGCATGATCAGGATCGTTAAGGGCACTGAGGAGAACACACACTGGAGGGCCAGCAGCACGGAGGTGCAGAACCACAGGAGGGGCATGCTGCCCTAGAGCTCTGACGTGAGATCTGTTCCTATCATGTGGAGATAACCTAGCGGGCCTGGCTAAAAGCAATCTTTCCTTCCTTTCTTGATAGCAAAGATTTCAACTGAAAACTCAGCAAGCATGTCAGACTAATTGTTCTCTCTCTCTCTCTCTCTCTCTCTCTCCCTCTTTCTCTCGCTTGTTCTCTGTCTTCTCTTGCTTGCCAAAGCTCAAGACTAGCTCTCTGTTGTAAATGACTGTCTAAAGTACATCCAAAAATGAAGGTTTTTTTCCCCCCAAATTATATATATGAGAAGTCATGTCTTTCAGATATTTTTTCACTTGAGGCTGTTAACTGGACTCTCTTTGTTCCATCCAAGAAAGTCCAAAGAAATGGACAATGATCCAAAACAGACTACATTTGAACAGTTCTGTATATTATATGCAAAGAAATGTTCCACAACAAAGTCACTAAATGAACATCATTATGCCTGAATAGAAGAATAAAATTAAGTTGTGATAAAAGTGAGTTGTTTAAAGAATCTTTAGTTCATGTCTACCAAATTATCCTGAACATTATGTGCTGAACAAAGGCTCTGATACTCACAGAATTAAGTAATAGAGACATTTTGAGAAAGAAGCCAACATTTTTACTTTAAAATGGTTTATGTATCATTTTCTGGTTTTATGGGTGTTGTGATTGTCCTCCAAACCTTTGAAGTGTCAGATTCTTTGCTGCAGTACTCTCTTTAATGCTGCAGAGCATGTTAGGATGCCTTATGGTAAACTAATAAAGAAACTTTGTGGAAACAGACATAAGCTTTGGGCCCCAGTCAGGCCTAATCACTGAAACATCAATCTGTTTAATACAGATTCTCTAACTGGTAAATAACCAAAAGATTTAGTTAATGAAAATCACAGTAGCGATGTAAAAAAAATATGTTATTTAATTTGTAAACGATGAGCTATTTAAACTAAATTTTACAGACTATTCTGAATTTTTTTCCTATGGGGTCAAAGGTCGTCACCACCATCTTCAATGAGGAATAAGGAGAGAACTGATTGTCCTGTCTCTACATTCAGGTCTCTCCACTGTAGTTAATTCCTGACCCAAGTTCTGCTGCTATCAAGCACTGTCTACTGGTAGTTGTCTGAATTTTAACCTCCTACGTGAGACCCCTACTGCTTGGCATTCACAAAGAAAGCATAAAGAATGACATCAAGATTTCTACTTCGTATTCACTGACCTTTAAAAAACTAACATCATTACTAGCTCCAGATTCTGGAAGTGACTAAACAGCTTTGAAAGCCCTAAGTTTACAAAGGCTTTTCGGTAACCCCACAGTGTTACCAGAGGTGAGGCCTAAAGATGTTGTTGCTTTGCAGAGAGGCAGAAAGAACCTGAGAATGAATGGAAAAATCTAGGTGCTAGTCTCCCAGCTGCCACTTATGTGGGATCCAGGATTTTCCTTTGCTATAAAGGACATGGGGACAATTGGTGAAATCACAACGGTCTATATATTAGATAATAGTATATACAAGTATCAATATTAATTTCCTGATTTTGATAGTTGTACTGTGGTTACATAAGAGAGTTTTCTTTTTTTTAGAAACTACACACTAAAGAATTTAGGAGCAAAGACTGCAACTTATTCACAGTTTGGAAAAAAAGAAAGAGCAGGGATAATGGAGGCAAATATGGTAAAAAAAAAAAAAGTTAGCATTTGGGAAATCTGAGTAAAGGGAATTCTTTGTACTGTCTTGCAACTTTTCTGTTAAGTCTGAAGTTACATAAACATAAAAACTTAAAGTAAATCCTAGGTATAGACTTGACAATCACTAAATATTCACAGAATGCCACTTTACTTCTCTTGGACATAGTATCCTATGTAAAATAAGAGAGTTGAATGAGAAGGTCTTATAAAAGTCTAGCTATCCCCATGTGTCTCTGATTTCATGACAAGTAGTTAATTATTTATATAGTAATTTTCCTGTAACATATGGAGAAAATAATAACAGTAGTAATCATGATTCCTGTCTTCAAGCACACTAGAGTTATAGAATACAGGTAAGTGTTCAGGATAAATTAAAGTTAATTGGAGAAACTTTCAGAAGATAGGAGTTTCAAATAAAATTTTAAGAGCAGTAAAGATATGAATAAGCAATGAAGTTAGAGGGGGCTTTATGGGAGGGCCACTCTTTTAAACAGAGGCACAGAAGCAGGCACGAGGGAGTCTCCTACCAGGAAGACCAAACTAGTTTGTCTGGCAAGGATAACTGAAGTGTGACTAGTCAACAGTTCTGCCCTGTTTGATTGGTTTTGTAAAACGACACATGAGGATGCAACCTGGCCATGGGAGCTCATGTTAGCACATCCTCCCAGCCTTATAGAAAACCTCCAATTCAAAATGCCAAGTACAATGTATTAAAGTCTTTGAGACATTATCTAAGAGTATGCATTGATCTGTTCTCCGAGCACATACCCATTACATTCCAAAGATTAGGTACTGGGTACCGTCAACACATTGCTCTAACTCCAAAGTAGGCAAGCCTCATTGAGAAGTAAAACACATACTGATATAGTGGAACTCCTTTCCCTACTCTGCAAAGTCTTTAGAAACACATCTATGCTCTATGCAACATCTGTATGTTCAGAGTGTGTGTGTGTGTGTGTATGTGTGTGTGTGTGTGTGTGTGTGTGTGTGTAGTAGTAACTACCTAAATTCATATCAGCAGGAACATTCCAAAGACATCCACTGTAAATACTAAGTAAAAAGTTTCCATGAACTCCTCATAACTGGGGATCACACACGGGGTCAGGCAGGAAACACAATAAGGTAGAAAAATAAATTGTCAATTAAAAATTATTTAATTAAGAAATCATGTACCTAGAACTGTGCTCACGATTCTTAGCATGTACAGGTCACACAAAGGAAATCATATGACAGTGATCAAATTTCTATCTAAGGATGAGATGTATCACCACCCATGTACATGGTGAATGCACTTTCATTAATACCACCTATAAGTCATATTTAGAATACCAGGCATTCACTCCTGAATATACCATGGAAGGAGTATATTCATTATAATTCAATTCTGCGGGAATCAACATGACAATATATTAATACATATAAGTAAAATATTCACCAAAATAGTATAGAGAGAAAAGAGTTCTTTTTATTCTCTAAAACAGAGTCTGAGGAATAATAGTTCAAGTTAAGCCTTCAAAAATACAATGTGTCATACCAAAGCCTAACAATAAAAATTCCATAGATTCTGCTTAGAGAAAGATTAGGTTAAATTTTAACCTACCACATTCTGTTCTTCACCTTAAAAGAAATAATAAACTCTATCTTTAGGCTTCCATTTTTAGTGTTAAAAAAAGTAAAGAATATAGATGGAATAAACTTCATTCACTTAATTTAAAAATCAGATACAGACTTCAAATTTTGGAAAAAGTAAAGATCCCTGCTGGTGGATTTCTTTAAAGAACTGATCTTTAGCTATCTGAGAACTGCTTACATCATCCAGTCTGACCTTTAATGGATTGGTAAATTATCATATGATATAAATCTTTGTAACAAAAGCAGTCATATGTAAGGAATCTGACTAGGATGATTTGGAATCTTTTTCTTTTAAGGTAGATTAAGCTTAAATTGGGCCCTACAGTGTTTAGACTTTTCAGGTTTTCAATGAGTATAATTTGGAGCTATAGTACCATATACAGAACAATTGCTCAAATGTCAATTGGCTGAGGATTAAATGACCAAAGAGGGCTAGCTCCTAAGGAATAAAATTTTTAAAGTCATTTAAATGAAAACCAACAATTAAAGGTTGAGAAATATTTGTGTTTTGACTGTATTTAAGGTTAAGAATGGACCAAAAGAGTTTTTGTGGCTATTATTTTTAATTCCAACAATTAATAGATTTGCTAAACATTTCTTTTTTTATAAAATGCCTCTTTCATACCAGGTCCTTGCATTTAAGGGTATGTGAAAACTGAAGTTCAGCTCTGCTTCCAAATGCTAAGATCTAAAAAAAAGTATGCCGCCCCACCAGCCCTGCCAAACGAATCACAGGTATATTTTCTTATTTACTTGAAGTCTTTTATTTTCATCTCTCTTTCTTACTATCAGTGAGCTTTCATTTTTGGAATAACAGCTGAGCTCCAACTCTCAATACATATAGACTCTGAGTTAGTCCATTCCTAAGAGTAAGCTGGGCACTGATGAGTGCAGTTCACTGAGGTCATTTGGTGCCTTTCTGAGTAATTGACACACTGCAAGTAGTTTCTTCTGGTGAGAATCTAGAGTTGATTCTAAATATCTGTGTGTATCACAAATCTCAATGTACAGTATTTTTAAAGTCCCCTTTTATATAGGCTATTTAGCACTTTGTAAAATATCAACTATGGACACTATTATCTGTACTTGAGATTTGGTAGTAAACATGATATAAATTGGTTGGAATGAATGAATGAGTGAATGACTATTGAATAAGGATTCATCATCTGAGATGATTTATGGGATAAAGGACTTTGTATATATATGCTCTCCATAAGTAAGGGTGAGGAAAGTCTGTAACAAGGCAAAAACCCTAAGAAAATCACTAGGAAACAAGTGCAGGCTATGCAACACTTGCTTCCCTGGCACTGTTAGAAAGACTGCAAGCTCTCAGCAAGCAGTGCTGCCTTACTCAGGGGCCTTCCTCCCACACGCACTCCTCCCAGGCCAGGCCTAAGCGCCATCTAAAGAGCGTCAGGGCTGCTTGCTATCATGTAGGGAAGTAGGGTGGTGGACTGCTCTTTCAATTACCTGAGAGAAGCCAAAAGTCTGGGTTTTTTATATGCCATCCTCTCATTTCTAAATGTTAGCTCTGTATTTTTTTTTTTTTTTAACAGTGCGGACTTAACCAAACAAAGCTGTTGGACCACATTCTGCCATGGGTTATCATGTCATAAGCTCCAATCTAGATCTTTCTACTTATCACCAAGAACACACTGCTTATTTTACCTAATCTTCAATTCTGGCAAAGGATGGAGGGTGGGAGTAGCATACCAGTATCACTAGAGAAATAAGCCAAAACCGAAACAAAAATGGGCAAACCAAGTATAGCTTTTAAGTGGCCAAATTTCAGTAAGGTCTCATATAGTATTAAATCCTTAATGTCCTCAAAATCAGTAATTATGCTCAAATTTCAGTTGGCAATTTGTTTCCTCCTATTTTATCTCACCCTTTAATTTGTCCCTAACTCTTCCTATTTATTAATCATGCCATATATGTCTGTTTTTCTTTTTGTAGGTAGCTTCAAATTCTTTTTGGAAAGAGGTGGGGGCATAAGTAAATTTCAAAAAAAAAAAAGTCTTTCAGATGTTCATGATATTCTAATTATAGGCAACTGTATTGCTACTATATTTAGGAGCTACATATTTTTAACTCAAGAAGTGAACTCTGATAGGTGAGATTTTTCTGAAGCAATAAATGTTATTGAAAAAAATCTATATCCAAAATTTATCATTGGAAAATACTGGAAGATACTTATTTCAAATGATTTATGTTCTTGAGCCTTTAGCAAAATTAGGCAAAAATTCTAATTTGAGCACCGAGTTTAAACATACACAAATACACACACACACACACACACACACACACACGCACACCACACCTTTCCATATAGAAAAATAACCTAAATATTCCTATAAATTTCTTTTGAAAAACCACTTAGATTTCTACATCTCTACCTCAGTTTTAACCCTCATATTTCAGTACATTTAGACCTCTGTAAGAAATCTTATACAAGTAGATGAGACTGTAAAATACTTTTGGAGCAGGGGTATCTCTCTATAGGAAAAAGCAATTAAAGTAATAGTTTTCCCCTTATAGTAAATACAAATACACAAAGGATAAAGCAATAATGTGAATTTCTTCATATTACATTAAGACACATTTAAGTTCTTGTTATCAGTAAATTATATAGAGCTCCTATATTACATCTACTTAGAAAAACAACATAATCTGTAAACTTTAGTGTGAAAAGATTGCTTGGACATGCCAATGAAAATATACAAATAGATAATTTTCAATTCACTGATTTAAAAAAAGTTTCAGAAATTAATACAAAATGACACACACACACACATTCCTTCAATTTAGATTATTTAAATCACAAAAGACATAGGGTATAAATATAATATTCTGCTCTAAAACAATGTTTCAGTGAGGATCACAAAAGGGAAAAAGAATTGGATTATGCAAAAACGATTAGTATGTATGTATCATAAATTATCTGACATTTTTATAAATCTGCTACTACTTTGCTTTTTATTACCTATGCAAAACAAGCAGATGCTAAGTCTGTAAACTGTGTTATCCTCCCTTTTTTAATTAATTGTTCCTTTGGAATTACTGGCCTTTAAATCCCATACTGCTGTTGCTTCATTTCAGAGACATGTACCGATGTCTCACTCAGGTTCCCAGGCTGTATTCCAGGAGGCAGTAAACAACTGAATCATTTTATTAAAAATTACTTAATGATTCATTTGCATTTTATTTACACATTGGCACGTGACCTGGTTTAATTTTAGATTTTTCCAACATGCGGCCTCAGGCACGCATGAATCTAGATCTGGCCATCTTCACAGCAAATACGGCTGGTGACATTCGGAAAGGTGAGATAACTTAGGAAGAGGCCAAGGGGACAAAGGAAAGGGAACCAGAGAACAATGTACCTACAGCTGTGTCCCTCCCTGAGCACTTGCTCTGCTGAAATCAGCACTCCCTCCTTCTTAAAAAAAAAAAAAAAAAAAAAAAAAGTCCAAACAGGATGTTTACTCAGAAGTTATTTCAAGGGCTTTCTAGATAGTCTCTCTACATCCCAAATTCTCTCTTGCCTACCATACCTTAGAATTCCTCCATTAATACCCCATACTCCTAGCTCCAAGGCTTCTTTCTCATTAAAAGAAGACACACCTAAGAAACTTAGTATCAAAATCTATTAATAGTGCCATTTGTTCCAAACTGAAGGATGAGGATTTGAGAGCAGTTTTCTGGAAGGACAAAGAGGTAGGTAGAGAGATTTAGGGCTTTGGGCACAGGTTAGACGGAAGCAGACTATGGAGACTAAAAAGAAATGCCTCCTCCACAATTCTGGAACTTATTTTGTGCTAGGCACCTTTTCCTAGTCATGAATACGTAATAAAAAAGCTGGACCTCCACAGAAGGCAAATGACTGTGATTTTTATATTCTCTCTGAGACACACACATATGCATAAACACACACAAAGTTCTTAGCCATGGCACTCCACAGCCCATGAAAAACAGGAATTGCCATTTGTTGCTCTCTTGGAGTTGCCAGAATGATCTACCCACCTTGGACTATTTTTCTGTTTCTTAGGATTATATCTACCCCCAAGTCACCACTCTATTGGATGCAGAATAAATTTTCAAAGCCCAAGTACTTCTCTCTTAAATAACTTCCATAATAAAGGGAGGGGGACCCAGAAGAAGTAAAGCACGGTAATAAACTGGGATTGAAGGTTTCTTTTTTGCTAACATGTACTCTATGTTAGGCACATTACCTGTCTTCTCTTGTTTTAATAACACTGTCACAGAGTTATTATCATTCTCATTTGGCAGGTGAAAAAAACTGAAGCTCAGAGAGTTTCCAAATTTAGCGAAATCTCATGGATAGAAAATGATGCAGCCAGGATTGAAACACTGGCTTCTCCTTTTTGTGATCTATGAGGAGGTGTCTTTACATTCGTGAATCCTAATTGAGCCCCAACACTGCCACTATACTCTCTCAAACATAAACCCAGAGTTCCTGGATGCTAACTTAAAGACTCAGGGAGCAATTGTTGCCAGCAGAGAACTGGTGTACTGAATGACAAATGACACATGGAAATCTCTTCTGTTCACAGAACGAAAACAGCTTGGTGGAATGCAGGCTCTGGCCCCTTCCTCATTCCTGGGTTACACCAGAAAATAACCCAGAACCAAGATTATTGTGGCACTTTCAGGGGACTTCTGAAGGAAAAAACTCATTTGTCCCCCTCTTATAAAAGTAACACAAAATGTGGAAAATTTGGAAAATATTTTTAAAATCAAAGAAGAAATTAATATTCACACATAATCTCACTGCCCAGATGTAATCACAGCATTTTAGGCTATGCCTCTCTAGTCTTTTCTCTGTACATATTCATATTTTGAAAGCATTCCAGCTTATACTTTATATCAAGCTTGTCCAACCTGCAGGCCCATGTGGCCCAGGATGGCTTTGAATGCAGCCCAACACAAATGCATAAACTTTCTTAAAACAATACAAAAATTATGCACAGACTTCTTAAAAGCTCATCAGCTATCATTAGTTTCAGTGTATTTTATATGTGGCCTGAGACAAATTCTTCCAATATGGCCCAGGGAAACTAAAAGTTTACACTCATCCATGAAGTTCTATTCACCTGTGTATTAAAATTATTTTAACACTTCTCAAAAAACTATTTGTAAACTTAATTTAAGTATTTCTCCATGCAGACATTAAGAGTTTAAGTGTTATGCATTATAGTAGAGATGATTTTTCACTGTTAAAAAATACTGCAAAGAACATTTAAATGCATATTTCTTTTAACATATTTCAAATTATTTTCTTAGCATCAATTTCTAGAAGTGGGGCTATTGGACTATGGGGGGAATAACAGTCAACACATTTAATCCTTGAATAGCATGGGTGTCCCCAAGGCAAAATGCACACAGAGACTGCTCAGAGGCTTGTGAACATGTGCTAGGTTGCACCAGAATTTGCCAGATAATAGGGTGAATGTATCTTAAATATTTTTCAAGCTCTCTCTACAAATATGGTCCCCCAAATTTATACCCCAAAACACATGTTGAGAATTCCAATCTCACTATGTTCTGCTTATCATCTTTGCCAATTTGATGGGCAAAAGCAGTAAATAAATACTTCACCATTGCTTTAATTTATATTCCCAAATTTAATGAGGTTGAGAAATTTCTTTAAAAAATTATTTCTTCTTTATAAGTGGTCTCTTCATGACTATCTAACTATTGGTTGGCAGTTTATAGCCTTGGTTCCTTTTCAAAAGGTGCAACAATAATATAACAAGACAGAGGATCAAGAAACAGATTCTAGAATTAGACCTTGCCATTAACTGGTTGGAACACTTGGGACAAATCATTTCAAACAGATCAAACTCTTGCATATTTTGGTGGTCAAGAGAATTTTACACAGAGCCCAGTGAGTAAAAGAGATAGAAGTGACGGTGCTGGGGCTGAATCTAGGGACCTTACCATCTTATGTACCCAAATCCCCATTGCTTCCAAGACACCTTGAAGAAATCTTATTAGAGGTCCAAATAATAAAATAGAACAGGACTGAACTTGTTCAGTTCTAAGATCTCTTTCAGATTCTATGAAACCAATCTTTTGCAGCGTGTCAAAGAAGCTTTAAAAACACACTTAAGATTTGGTGAGTTCAGAAAGCCAGCAACCAAGATGCATAGTAAGAAGCTTCATACGGGAAGTACTCCTGGTGAGGCTGAAGGGTTTTTTTGTGTGTGGTTTTTTTTTGTTTTGTTTTTTTGTTTTGTTTTGTTTTAGTTTTTTGCTTTCTTTCTCTGAAAGTGTAGTTAGTGCACAGAAAAAAAGCAATACTGAATAAGCTATGTGACAGAAAGACAGGAATATCCAAAATGCTAAATGTTTCCAGCAGCTAGATCAGTCATTCTTCAGAGCTCACTAACTCCCAGCACAGCTTGGGTACTGGATGAGGCAAATCAATGTGAAATATTTCTTCCTTGATTCTTCCAGCTGAAGCTAAGAGTCAAAGCACATTGATTTTCATTACCTTCAGGGAAATGCAGTGATTTATGGAGCAAAGCCAGCAATTATTCCATCCTTTCTCAAAAGTTCCATGTTTTAGTACATCTTTTCATGCAACTGTTTTTATTTTTAGTTATGTTCTTATTTCCAAGTGAACTAGAATGGCTCTGGTCAGTTGCATATTGAAAGCTAGGTAGATGAATTATTTACATAAGGAGATCTGAGAGATGCTGAAAAAGACAATAGCCTTTACCCCCCAAATTCTTGTCCCCACAACTGACTTTGCAAAAGTGCCTGAGATATCTACTCACTCTTCTAAGTCCTCTTCTAAAAGATACCCTACAAAGAAAAGGAAACGGTAGTACAGGAGACCATGTGAACCATAATCACTTACTAGGTTGAGTAGAAATCAGAATCTTAAGGCAAAGACACAGGATAAGCAAGAATTAGGGAGTAGAGGGGAGATGAAAAATCTGGAGCTAGGAACATCCAATACCTAAACTGCCGGGCTTGTCCTATATACAGCTTAGGTATTCCAGCCTTGTAAGGGTATATAATTCATGTCAAAGGAATCATAATTTAACTATGATAAAAACAGGAAAATATAAATCCAAACTTCCTACAGAAATTCAGACAGTCTGATACACCATTTTCTAGTGTATAGAATTATTGCTGATGTATATCAATATATCATCCTTCTTTCACTAAAGACACTTTTCAGTTATTTAAACCCCACCCATTATTCGTTAATAATATTTCCTAAAAAATCACTAAGAAAAGAAATAAATATATTTGAGGGTATCTAGCATAAACACTAGTTATTTAAATATACTTAAGCCTTTGAAAATGAGGTTTACTATTTGGATTTTTATTTTGCAGTTTCTAACAACTTAAAAATAGATGTTTAAAGACGATATGAATTATTTAGGGCTGTAATTACCAGGGTTTTTTGTTATACAACTTGGCAAACAGCCATTCTGCAATCACAAAAAGTCACACTTCGGTATGAGTCATGGATGGTGCAATAATTCACACCTTGGACATTGTTTCACCTCAGCATCTTACTGCTTCATTAAAGATGTTTATATTTAGATAGTGTGCAAATGTTCGGTACGAAAGACAGAATCCAAATGTGCGAACCAGAGAAGAGAAACTTATTGTCAATTTGAAAGCAGTGAGGCTATTAATAAGAAGCAAGCCAAAAAGTTACTCTTCGTTTCACTGATTGGAAGTTTACCCTGGAGACATGCACGTATTTTCTTTAAAATTAATAAAATACTACCTAAAACAACTTGTCATTAAATTGTAAAATATGTACAAGTAGTCTCCAACTTTCAAAGGTGTTCTATCCTAGAATTCCCTTACATAAGATAACTATACATCCCTGTTTATCTGGAATAGTCGTGGGGTGTCATTAATAGCTCCCCACTTCCATTCTCGAAAGTGCTCAGTTTGGATGATAAATTATTTGGAAACCCTATTTATTTAGTTTTTTTTTTATTTTAACCCAGGCTACAACCTCCCAATGAGAGAGGAGAATATAAGTCATTTTAAAAACCATTGTTTAAAATTAATTTCTAGCAACAGAAATGAACTACCCATGTAATAGCATTTTTTGAGAAAATAGGCTTGAAATTCAAACTTGACATTTCTCCCTAAGCCCATGTCATCTTCTTGGACATGCAACAACACTCTTTTTGCCACCTGATAGATATCTGATTTGTATATTTCTCCAACTCCAAGTTACCAATTGTTACCATGTCAAGTCTCAGCTGGAGAGTCAATGAGAGGCAGAGCAGAGATCCCAGGACCGTGAACAGGATAGGGATCCTGGAGGACTGTATATAAGGACGGTGGGATACGGGAGAGAACTAAAGGCAAAGAATATGGTGCAGTCTCCTACCACCACGATTATCAAAGCTATTTTAGTCCTCAGTCAACGATTACCCATCCCATTGAGATGCCTCCACCCTGTTGGCCTATACAGTCATAGGGAGCAGAATGGTACAACAAAAGAACACTAGGCTCGTCCTCTTCCTAGCTCAGTGGGCATGCTTGGGGTATTCATCTGTTCTGGGCCTCAGTTTCCTCATCAACAATGTGGAAACCCTCACATAAATTCTTAGGACTATTTTGGAGCAAATGAAAACACTCTTTGTAACATACTGCCCAGTACTGAACATAGCTGGCATTCAACAAATGTCAGGACTATCATAAAAAATATTTTTCCCCATGAAAGCTTCTCTTTCCAATTTTAATCTAAGGATTCTGTCCTTGTCCCACCAGAGAAAACACTCCAGTCATGTAATTTTTTTTCCTTACTCTGCCTTCCCTAAGGCAAGTTAGTAGACTGTTTTTAAAAAAAAAAAAGGTTATAAAGTCCTCCTATGTTATATCCAAGGCCTTGGGGTGGTAGAAGGCATACAACCAGTAAATAAAAATCTCAAACTGGTTTCGTTCAGATTTACCCAAGTACAGGTGCTAAGTGGGTGGCATCTCCTCATTCTATGACTGCCACCATCTCCCTGGCTGTTGTGAATGCCACTCTATTTTGGAGGTGGGGGATAAGGGGATTTAACAAGCGTCCTTGGATGCTGAAGGTGGGTATCCACCCCCTGCAGATAAGATGAACTGAGCAAAGTCTCCAGGTACAGGTGGGTGCCAGTCCTGCTGGAAAATGAGCAGATAGATGCCTGGCGGTCAGCTATCCTGGGGATGCTTTTGTCTGATGAGGAGAGTTTCAAGCATAGCTTCTCTCCACAGACATTATTCAAAGATGTTTCCTTAAGGATCTGTGGGTGTTGGTCATGCCCCAACTGTCTCCTGGACAATTGGGTTGACCATGGACAGCACCCAGTTTGTACACACACCCTTTTTGCCACTGGTTCTCTGTGATGCATGAGGTCCACAGGCACCATCCTCAGGCCCCCGCTAGCCATTTGGCGACTCTGACTGCTCCTGCTACTCTCTCTAAGCTCTGATGACAGACAGCTACTCCAGCATGACTGTGCCCCATGGCATCTAGGTGTCACTGCTCTGCTTTGCCAGAAGGCACCATAGTGGACTTTTGTCTTTTTAGCCTGACCACCACATGAATCTCCTTCCTCTATTTGGAAAATTTCCCACCAGGCAGAGCCCTCTTTCTCTATATAAAAGAAAAGTACCATATTATTTCCTAGGCAAATGTAGATCACCTTGCCATTTCTCCCCCTCAAGTGGTGGACCACCTGCTTGACCATGTGACTTGCTTTAGCCAACAAGGCATTCACAAATGTGACACAAGCTAAGGCTTAAAAAGCAGTAGAGCACTAGGGCTTACTCTTTCTAGGAAGCCTGTGATCACTGCTTCTAGGAACCCTAGTCTGATCCTGGGTCTTTGAGATTGAGAGGCCACATGGAGAGAGATTCAGTCCCAATAGTCCCAGCTAAGGACCCAAATATGTTAGTGAGGCACTCTAGGTCATCCATCCCCAGCAAGCCATCACAGACTAAAAGAATCATTCAGCCAAATCACAGAAGTATAACAAATAATAAACATGTATTGTTTTAAAGCCACCAAATTTTGGAGTAGTTTATTATGCAGCAATATATAATTGATAAAGCAAGTTTCGTTTTTTAAAGATATACTTGAAAAATGGATACTTTTACATCTTCAAAAAGCTCAACTTAAAAGAAAAAGCTAAACTTGTTTTAAGTACATATACAGTGAGCTACTATGGGCCAATGGGAAAACAGGAAAAGAATAAAAAGGTTCCAATAAGGACTTTCTTGTGCTTCGGGGTATGTTAATATGGTTATTCATTTTGATCCGACTTATCTAAGTGGTGCCATCTGGCAAATTTTGTAGACAAAGGGTTAGTGCTGAATATATATATAAATAATATGATTCTCTTGAGATGCGAGTACGTGTTCTTTAGTTCGGCCACAGTCTTCATTACTTTATAGCATTACAGTCTACACCTCCTTCAGTACATTTAACTTACACGCCTGTCTTCCAGGGACATTTGATTTCCCCCCAGTTTTGACCATTTACAGTGACAAAATATAGGTCAGTGGATATAGAAAACCTGAATCCTTCACACTGTTGAGGGCATTTTATCATCAGACAGAACAAGGCAGAGATGTAAATTGAAAAGTGGATTAAAACCTGGGACAAGTGATGAGAAGGCATGGAGATTTTGGGGCACCACCAACATCTTAGAGAATGTTCACAATCTGTAAGAGCTCAATCTTCATCATCCTCTTCTATATACAGCAAGCTCTCCATGAATCACAGTTCCAATGAAGGAACTTTTAAAAAGACAATATATTGAATTGGTTATCTATTCCTGCCTAACAAATTACTCTCAAATTTAGTGGCTTAAAACAATAAGAAACATTCATTATCATTCACAGTTTCTGTGGGCCAAGAATTTGGGAGCAACTCAGCTAGGCATTTCTCATGAAGCTGCAGTTGAATGTCACTGAGCCTGCAGTCACCGGAAGACTTGCCTGAGCTGAATGTGCTTCTATGGTGACTCATTCATTCAGCTGACAAGCTGGCACTGGCTGTTAGCAAGAGGTCACAGTACTTCTCCACATGAGCTTCTTCACGGGGATGTTCACATGTCCCACAATACGGTGGCTTCCCTGAGAATGAGTGAGCCAAAAGACCAAGACAGAAGTTTCTTCATTTTTTTTTATGAACTAACTTCAAAAGTCACACACCATCTACACTGTTTTTTTGGTCCCAATTCAGTACAGAAGGAGCCTACACTCTCAGGAAGTGAGGATCACTAGGCGCTATCTTGGGGGGAAAATGAGAAAAAGAACAGAGAAGCAATAATTCTAAAGTAGGATAAAAAGTTAAAATAAATGGGAATTTTGCTGAAGGAAGTTAAAAGTAAATGATTAAGGTATTTTTTTGTCTCTAAAATGTATGTCTATATATCATTTATATTTAAGTAAAAAATAGACATAATCTTTTCTAATGAGCCCAAAAGATGTTCTAGTAGTAAACATTTACCATGGCAAAGAAAACCATAAAATTTGAAGTGATAACGAAAAGAGTAAAGAACTGATGCTTTTAAAAACATTCAGTTTCCCATAGAATTTTTTAGAATCTCTTCATTTACCTTCTTTATCCACATTAAGTCTTTACCAGCATTCAGTTTTGTTTTATTTTTAATATTATAAAGTGCCAGGAAATACCATTTAAAGTTTATTGAGATGAATTGTAGGCTTATAATATAATAAAATTTAAAAGGTGACACCTCAGTTATTTTCTAATTTTTTAAAGTTTCAACTCCACAGTATTTCAGTGATATGACCCATCAAATAATCTTTTGTAGACTAGGGCGAACAGTTAAGCATAATTTATAACATCATTTATATGGGAAAATGTGTTCCAAGTTCTGAACAACCAACTTACAAACAAATTTTTGGAACTCAACCCATTCCTATGTTAAGAACTGCCTGTACTGTTTTCAACCTGTGAACTCACCAACACTTTGGTCAGGGTTGTTAGCAAAATAGCAAAATTGGCTCATTTAACTATTCCATTCCACTTATTCATTTGTCCATTCATTCATGCATGCATGCATGCATTCAGTAAATATTTATTGAGTGCCTTGCTAAAGTAGGGCTAGAAGTGAGATGGTGGGGAAACAGAGTAGAGTAATACACGGTATGGCCAGCAGGTAGCCTCTAAGTGGAGCAAACAAACCAACAATTCTAATTGTGGGAAAATAAAAAGGGAGAAGAGAAGAGCAAGGTGGGAGGAGAAGCGGGGAGGGAGGAAAGGGAGGAGAGAATGAGAGAGAGAGGGAGAGAGTGAGCAAGCATGCTAAGGGGAAGACATTCCAAGAAGAGAGGTCAAGGCCTCAGAAAGAAATAGCTCAGTGTGGACAGGGAATTGCAAGGGGATCAGTATTATGAAGAGTGCAGTGCAGAACTTGAATTGGTAAGAAATTAGGATGGAGCTCTGATCATAATGTGTTGACTTTATTATGCCTCAATTTATCTCACCTGTAAAATGAGTACACACACTACCCTTTGTACCATATAGTTTATTGTGGGGGTTACAGGGGAGCAACTTAACCTATAATTGCCTTGAAAAAGATATTAGAAGTTGTTATACTTTTGGTAGACCAAGCTCTCAGGTTTTCATAAAGTGGGAAGAAAATGGCAATTTAAAATAACTTTTTGAATAGTGGTCAGCTCACTAAATGAGGAAAGAAGACATTTTCACATGTTTTTGCCTAGTTTTCATAAGCACCACTAACTAAATAGCTCTGTGTCGTTTTGGTGTTCGCACTATGTAATGTTTTTCATACCTGTTTATTCTGTTGTGCTTTCATGTATTAAATATTTTTCACTTTGAAAAAAAAAAGAATTAGTAGGCCATCTCAAGGAAGATAACCCTACTGTTTCAAGGGCAAAGCCTTGATGATGGGTTTAATCATGCAAAGGAAATGTTCAGATTTATATTTTGGTTAGCTCATTCTGGTAACCCTGTAGAACTTGGGTCAGCAAATCACAGCCTGCAGGACTTTGTATAGTCTGTGAGATAGGAGTAGTTTTTACATTTTTAAAATGGCTTTCAAAACATCAAAAGAAGAGTAATATTTTGTAACACATGAAAATTATCTGAAATTCAAAATCCATAAAGTTTTATAGAAACACAGCCACACCAGTCCTTTTACAAAGTGTCAATGACCGCTATCACAAAGGCAGAGTTGAACGGTTGCAATAGAGACCATATGCCTGCAAAGCATGTAGTACTTACTGTCTGGCCCTTTACAGTTTGCTGGTCACTGGTATAAATGACGAATAAAAGATGGAATAACTGTAAGATGGCTTCTGCAATCGCACAGAACAGTTGAAAACTAACATGAGGTTGAAACAGGGTAAATGGTAATAGTGATGGTAATAGTCGTGACAAAGGGTATCAAAAAAGCAAGGTGTGTGAGTTCAAAGGTCATAAGGTGTAATTTCAGGTTTCTAACAAGTAGGGAGTGTGGTGGTGTCTCCACTGAAGTTAGAGGATACAGGGGGAATAGTAGGAGAATAAGGTGCGCTTTAAGGCATTTTTTGTGGAGCTGTCTTCGAGACAAATGGATATACGTGAGCTGGAAATGTACGTGGCGATGAGCCCTCATCCATTTCACCTCTGTACACTAAAATCCAAAAACCACTTTTCATATGCCAAATATGAACTTTGTTTCCTCAGCAGATGAATGAATATTTTGAGCAATCACACTGTAACGGTGCTCACCAGACAGATGTTTGATGGTAGCTATAGCAGTAATATCTTCATCCAACAATATTTATATAATTGTTTGGCTACTGGGGTATATTACATTTGGGGCTTACTGTTTCATTAACCAAAAGAAAAGAAGTAAAAAGAAAAAGAAAATTAAAGTGCTGATATTAATGATAAGAAATGTAAGCATCATAACACTCAAATTAGTATCGATAGTCACTTGTTTTAAGCTGATGAAAGCATGATATATTATGAAGGAAATTATTAAATTGAAGGAAATAGGTACACATATTTATTAATATCTTCTGGTTGAAGAAATGTATGAAAGAAGAGGTATAATTAAGGGCTTTATTACCATTTTCCACACACATATCCCAATGCCTTCTAGAATATATTTGACTTTTGTATGTGTAACCATCTGACACAGCTTCAGGAATTCATTATGTCTAAGAGTCAGAGACGCCTTTTATTAACTTGAGAGCTGAAGTTGAGAAGATAAAAAACAAATAAAGTAACCAAAGAAACCAAAAGGAACAGGAAGAAAAGGCTAAGGAAACCTATGCTAACAGACAGAGTATGAGGAGGACAGCCTGAGACCTATGCAGAGAACCAGGACAGCTGGAGATACCATAAAAGACGGGAGTTGATACCAAGGGAGCTGAGTGTCAAGAAGGAATATATTTTGACTGTGTGAAAGACAGAGACCACTGCTGTTGCTACCTAAGCCCCTCTTCTTTTTGTTAAAAGCACCGCAGTTTTGCCTCGGGAATCACTCTTTTCCCACTCTCAATCATGAGATCTGGATTTACTGATCCCACCCATAGCTCCAAAGATGGGCCGTAACTGGCTTTAGTCAATCTGCATGTCCAAAAGCCCTGGCCAGAATGACTGATTGGATCAGGAATGGGCAGGAACCCAAGCAGAGACAATGGGATTATCTGCTGGGGCTTCTGAAAAAAAAGACATTTTCTCTGTCTTTCCTGGAAGGCTTACTGTGAGGATGTGAAGTCTGGAATGCTTACAGATATATCGCTCTACGGAAGACGAAAGTCTAGAGCTGGGGAGTGGAAAAGTAAGTAAGGGGCACTAATGAGCCTAAGGGTGAAGCCAAAACATGGAAGCCAGAGCAAGGACGTGGGGGGAATCCAGGTCCTGGGTGAGTCATTTCAGGCCCTGGATTGAGCTTCACCGAAGGCTAATACTCACTCCAGGAGTCTCAGTTGCAGGAGCCAAGAATTCTACACTGTGTTTAAGCAGTTGGAGCTGTTTCCACAAGACAAGACAAAGACTCCCAGCTGATACAGGTCATCACAATAGCCCGAAGGAAAGCAGTTTCAATGGACTGGCAGACGCATTAAATGGGGCTGAGTTTCCCTTAAAGAAATTTGACCGAATGAAAGAACCTTAGGCAGCCCCTCTGATCAAAAGAGGACCATTCTTAGTTTGCTTTGTTATTGTTGATGCTGTTGTTTATTGTTTGTTTGTTTCAAGATCCAAGGTACCTGAATCTGAATTGAGAACTGACAATAAAGATCTAGAAGACCGGAGAGTTGAAGGTATAAAAGGAAAGTGAGTAACAGATATAATATCCTCCCACTTTCAAATTAGGAAAAGACTATATGCTTTCTGCTTACTAAATCTAAGGAAATCTGTAACAGAAATGCTTGAAAACATAATTTTAAAAGTCTTCAAGGTGAATTGCAAGTTAGTTTTATTTCCTATACTTTTACTGAAGACATTTCTTTTACAGGTTCAAGTCTTTACTCCGTAAAAAAGAAAGGTCGGGAGGCTGTAAGAAGGGTCTTCCAAAATTTCACAAAAAGATTGGCTTAAACAAGATTTCATTCACCAAATTTCAGTACACAAAGACGAGCTAGCACCCGCTACCCTTCAAAGAGTTGTGTTTTTCTTCCAAATAAAAATTACTGCTTCCAACACCAAGTTAGGATCATGTAAAAGTCAGAATGCCTACCAATAAAAAATGCAGATGTAGCTTTATGAACTGTTCAGGAAAATCCCAAATGGTCTGAATGTAGTGACATTCCAAGAAGCCACCATACTCCCAGACCTCTGAGGACAATGAACTAAGAAAATACTGCGTAACTTCTCCCATAGCATTACTCTGGGCTGGAAGAACCGTATGACTCTCACACCACAAGTTACCAGGTCTAATGAGGAGTTTGAACCTTCCATAAATGAAATGATATATCTGTGGAAAATACAGAATTGTGGTAACTACCTGAATGAAGTTCTTTGATAGATATGAACTCTGGGTCAATTTACTCTGGGCCAAAGCTGAACTGTTCAGCCACTTATTGAAATGTGACCTGTCAAATCTGGGTACAATTGAGAGATTAACATAGTTTTTCACATTTTAACGTAGATACTTGGCATATTGCACTAGATCGAAGAAGGGAGGAACTAAATCCTTGGTACTGACAAACAACAGTTTAACACCCTTATTTGGACATTCACATTAGCAGAAACCAAATACAT
Source organism: Lyroderma lyra (assembly GCA_004026885.1). Classification (NCBI taxonomy): domain Eukaryota; kingdom Metazoa; phylum Chordata; class Mammalia; order Chiroptera; family Megadermatidae; genus Lyroderma; species Lyroderma lyra. Next base: position 191,723 of record PVJL010002146.1, on the reverse strand, counting down.
CTTTTTGTGGATGCAGAGGGGCTGAAAGCCTATAAAGACAACTTGCCCTTTGAAAATTACAGAATCTTAGACCAGAGGGCACCTACAAAGTGATCATATCCAATCCCTACCTCCAGATCACATTTCCCAATTCATAATGATTGTGGAGAACAACCCACAACCTCTTTCTGTAACCCAGCTCAATTTTATGATCTAAACCCAAATACTCTGCTCACTCAGAGCAGCTGCTTGCTGCAGCTGCCCCCCACCAGGTCCCCCCACTGTGAGGAGTTGAAGTGGCCTCTGCCAGCCTTACTTCAACTCTCAGAATGCAAAAGAAATATTTGCAGGAATAAAACGTGCATTTTTTCCCATTACGTCTTTACCTCAAAACAATGCTTACAGAGTAATTTAGAAACAGGTTGCAAATCTGGGAGGATTAATGACTATTCTTGTTTCAAATTAATAATAATAGCTAATAACTACTAACATATTACTAAGTGCCTCACACAGAGTAAGACCTTTACGAATATTATTTCATTAAATCATCACAGTAATCAATGACATAAGCATTATTTTTTTCTCATTGTGCCTACATTGTAAATGAGTAAACAGCAGCACAGAGGGAATAAACAGGGTGACCAAGGGCACACAGTTAACAAGTGGCAGAGGGGCATTCAGAGCAGGCAACCTGGCCCAGGGCCCATGCCTTTAACCACTGTACTACACGGCCTCTGAACGGAATGATTTCTTAAAATCACTTTAAGGTCAGTGATTCTATGATCCTAATTTGGCTTTATCTGGCTAAAGTAAAGTACTTCCACCTTAACTACCACAGAAATACTATATGTTCCTTGAGCAAAGCTGGGGGCAATGAGAGGGCACTTAAAACAACAGTTAGTGTGTGTGACTCAATAACCATTCTGTTCACCAATAGCGGACTTACTTCTATTCTACTAACATCACATTAACCTCCTTGCCTGCCAAGTGCAGCCTAATCAGGCCTGCAGTTTTCTTTTAGCTCAGTCCCTTGGGGGAAAAAGCTTGTATTTGTCAAAGCAGATTCTTGCCACACATAAGTAATCTATGAAACTAGCTGATTTCTAAAATAGGGTTTCTTTATATGGCTACCAATACACATTCCCCCAAGTTAAATGACAAAAGGAGAGCTGATAATGAAGGTGCTTGGGTATGGGGGGATAGAGACGATTTCTATTTTAAATCTTAAGAATGCAATGGCTATAGACAAGCTCTGGTCTTCAATACACACATTTCCCTGCAGCTCGACTTGACGTCAATGGAAAAGGGACTGAGCGAGAACCTTGCCTCTGAGCAGCTTCCAAAGAGTGGTCTTAAGAATATAAAGTCTACTAAATTGCTCAGCATGGTGTAGCATGAGTGTTTGAAAACAAGTGTGCTATTCTGCTCCTGCTGAAGTGGGCAGAACTGGAAGAGACCGTTCCTACTCAGGGCTCTTTTGTGAGTGGCGATTACGCAATTCAACTATGTCCCTGTGCTCTTCATGAAGTGTGAATCAGATTTTCTGTCAGGGAATAGTATTTTCCACACTCATGTAGAGAATAATTTGAAAAACCCCAGTGGCTTGCCAGTTTTTAAAAATTCTGACTCTGTGTCACGAGGGAGCATGTCTTTTATTTTTTCTTTCCTTTTCTTTTCTTTTCATTTAAAGCCCTGTGCCAATCTCATTCTGGGAGACAGAGCTCTGTGGTGGCTGCTTCTTGGTGACACTGATGTCCAACACCTTGTATGCCCTTCAGCAGAGGTGAATCCACAGCTAGAAAACCCCCAGCCTCTCCAACATTCCTTCCCATAACTCAAGCTATCAGAATGAGAAGAGGTCTCTGATGGTACTTCCTTCAAATAAAACACTACTGAGCATGCCCTTCACAGATGCACATTAATTTTTATATAAATTATATTGTATTTATGCTACTGTCCATGCCAGATACATTATAAAACATACACAGAAGTACCATTTTAAAAGCTAACATGAAAAATAGACAAAATAATAAAATTCTAAGATATGCTTCCTACACTAAAGTGGATGCCAATGCTCCACTTTGAACACCCCTGATTTAACCCTATCCCCTCATTTTACAGATGAAGACACTCAGCTCAAAGAATTAACATTACTTCCAATGGGAGTCACTGAGTTCACCCAGAACCCACACATCCTGACACTAGATTGGTGCTCCTTCCTGAACAGTCTCAACAATGGCTGGTGCTACCTCCCGTTAGGGCATTTGGGAGCACATGAGGCATCTGAATTTGTCACAGTGCCTGGGTGTGTTGCTGACATTAATGGTGTGGGCCAGGGATATCAAACATCCTGCAATCCATAGAATGAGCCCAGCACAGAAAGAATCCTGTACACCAAAGTGGCAACAGAGCCTGTGTTGGGATCAACACTTTCAAGATGGGCTTCCTTTTCCCAAAAGGAACTTCATCAGAAACAAGTCGGTGTTAGGTTCTTTGTACCATCCATGCTCTTGGATTCTTAAAAATTGCATTCATTCCATTTCACTTTTCCCTACAACAATAATCATAATATTTGTCAAGGGATACTCACAGCTAGAGCCTTTGTAGAATTCCTATGATTTTATGTTTGTCTCTGCCAGGGTTTCTTAACCTCAGTACTGTTTGACATTTTGGGCTGAATAATTCTGTTGTGGGGGCTGTCCTCTTCATTGCAGATGTTAAGCACCATTCCTGACCTCTATCCACCAGAATGCAGTAGTATCATTCCAGTAAGGACAATCAAAATGTCTCCAGGCATTGCCAAAATTACCCACAATTGAGAACCACTGGTCTAGGCTAAGGCTGCAAATAAGAACTCTATACAAACATAAAGGAGATGGGACATCCCATCACCTCATTTCTACTTTTTTCTGTCAATATCATTCTATGGGTTGGCATAAAGATAGGGTACATAGTTCACAGAACATAGGGATAATGTTTTATGCAGCTTGGTATCTCCAGTCCAAGTACAATGCCTGGCACACAGCAGGCACAATGAAAGTATACACTGAAAGAAGCCTTCTTCAGAACAATACATACCTTAGTTAACTCAAGTCTTAATAAATGAGCCTAATTCCAGTAACAGAAGCTCCAAAGACCTTCCTGAGAAAACATCAGAAAATATCTATTACGATAGCTTTGTAATATGCAAAGGATTTGTGGTGTGGTTAATCATTTCATCTTAGAACAACCCAACCAGAAAGTAACCATCAGATTATCATGCCTCTAGTTATCAGTGAAGTTCGGCATCCAATTGCCTTTCCTTTTCTGTGGTGGCCTTAGTTTATCTTAACGTCCCTCTGTATTATCTGGGAAAGCATTTGAATTGCCAATCTCAAAACAGGGCTGTGCAACATGCTTTGAATTAGAATAGAATTTCAAATTTGGCCTGCTTAAATTCATATCCAGCAAGTTATTTATGACTGCTAAGCAGAGATTTTTCTTTTTTTAAGAGCAAACCTTAGTGAGCTGCCCTGGGGACTTTTTTTCTTATGTGGGGTTCTACAATCCGGAAAACCTAAGTCTTAAAGTTTAAAAATAAGCAGCACTCCATGGAAAATGACAGAGCCTCAAACTATAGAAAAAAACATTACATTTATCTTGCTATTCCAGGAAGAAGGGCACCTGCAGGCTCTCCACCATGTTCTGCATCTTGATGCAGCTGCACATGCCCAATCTATTTTCTACAGGTCTGCTCAAGCCAGTCTCCTCATGGGCTCATCAGTGAGCAATGGGCCATATCAACTTTGGAGCTTCCCTTGTGTTGGCCCCCAACCTGTAATGTCCCCAGTTTCCCTCTTCCAAGGTGACTCCCACACACTCTTACCTTCCCTCATCCAGTAAGCCATCTTAGACACCTCAAGGTTTCAGAGACAGTCTTCTCCTCAGAGTTGCTACCAACACATGTAATCTGTACCACACTCTCCTCCACTTAACTAAACCCTGTTTTACAGGCTTTGGCTATGGCTACCTAAATTGGTATCCCCAAGAAGACTACATTCCTTGAGCATCTATGCTACTAATACCCCACCAGCATCTAGTTCATTCTTGGCCACATGGTAGTTGCTCAATAAAAACTTGTTCGCTGGGCTATTCCAGACTGTGCTGAATGTATGGATCTGTGTCCTGTTCTTTATGTACACTTCTTTTGGATTCCACGTGATTTGTGTAAATTCAAAGTCTACTTGGCCCCACTCTAACAAAACCCACAAAATGGATTTTCATTGGAATGGCTATGAGCAGTGGATTTTCCAGCAAGCTCCTAAGATAAGTACAGTATCCCTGAGGTGGTTTTATTCACATTTAGTGCAACAAGGGTCCCACCAAGCTTAGTCACCATCCTGCCCATCCCTTGTTCTGCAAGGAAAACGATACTGTGTTACTAAGGGCCAGCTCACAACATCAGGCTGTGGAATGAAGGGGTATGTACCCTTCGTTAAAGTTATCCCTGTGAACCAGGATCATGCCAGACACACTGCTGGCAAAAATGTAAAATGGTATAGCAACTTTGGAAAACCATTCGACAATTAACTAAAAGTCAGATACCACACCTATTAGAATGGCTCTACTTAAAAAAATGTTTTAAACATAAAATAATAAATGTTGGTGAGGATGTGCAGTTGGAACTCTGCTGCAGCCACTATAGAGGTTCCTCAAAAAAATTAACAGAGAACTACCACATGATCCAGCTACTCCATTTCTGGGTATATACACAAAGCAACTGAAAGCAGGGTCTCAAAGACTTATTTGCACACCCATGTTCATAGCAGCATTATTCACAACAGCCAAAAAAAAAAAAAAAAAAATGGAAGCAACTCAAGTGACTATCCACAAATAAATGGGTAAACAAAATGTGTCATAGATGCACAAAGGAATATTATTGAGCCTTAAAAAAGGAAGGAAATTCTGACACATAGTACAACATGGATGAACCAGAGGATATTATGCTAAGTATCATCAGTCAGCCAGAAAAAGACAAATACTGTATGATTACACTTATAGGGTACCCAGAGTAGTCAAATTCATAAAGACAGAAAGTAGAATGGTAGTTTTCAGAGGCTGAGGGGAAAGAAGAATGGGGAGTTGTTATTTAATAGGTACAGAGTCTTAGTTTTGTACGATAAAAAGAGTTCCGGAGATTGGGTACACAACAATGTGAACATATTTAACGCTAATAAACTGTATATTTAAAAATGGTTGAGATGATTCTGTGCATTTTACTATGATAAATCTAAACTTTTTTTAATTTAAAAAAAATTTACAATTAAACATAAATTTCCCTCTCAATCTCACTTTTAGATATCTACCCAAAAGAAAGAAAACATACATAAATGTCCATAGCAGCATTATTCACAATATATTGCCAAAAAGTGGAAAACAACCCAAATGGTAAATGTTTAGTAAAATCTATACAATGAAATATAATCAAATATAAAAAGAATTAAATTCTGATACTTCCTACAACATGAAGAACTCTTTGAAACATTTTACTTAGTGAAAGAGGTCAGATACAAAAGACCACATATTGTATGATTGCATTTTATGAAATGCCTAGAAGAGACAAATCCATATAGATAGAAAGTTAATTAAGAGTTGCCCGGGATGGGGAGCAGGAACAGAGATTAACTGTACATGCACATGAGGAATTTTCTTGTGCTGACAAATACGTTCTAAATGAGTGGATCACGACCAACAGTATTATGGCCATAATCACATAATTCTATAATTTTACCGGAAGTCATTGGATGGTATGCTTCAAGTGGATGAGTTGTATGTGAAATTACACCTCAATAAAAAAATTAAGTATAAAAATAAAGAACAAGGTCATTGATCTACTTTCTTCACAGATTGACTTCCATCTCTTTTCGCTCAGAGGTTAAGTTTTAGGAGCATCCTATAATGGGTCACAGCTTCATTTCACAACCATATCTGTGATTGATGACATCTTGGAAATGGGATGGATCATGAAATCCACTCATTCATTCAATAAGCAAATATTACAAAGACACTGTGCTGGGTACTTGGTACTTGGTACAAGGTAGATGTGGTGCCTTGCAGTCCTGAGGCTGAGAGTTATAGACACATAAGCAGGCAAAGTAAGACAACGTAACATGTTTTATAATAGGGGACACACAGGTGTGACAGGGCACACAGGTGGGCATTTCACCTTGATTTTGATACCATGGGGTCCTGAAGAAACTAACTGAGGTCTGAAATGCAAGTATGGAAACAAAGATGAGACAGGAGAGGGGAACAGTCTTCCATGCAGAGGGAGAAAGAGATACAAAGGCGTAGAGGCCAGAGAGATGGAACATTTGGAGAGCTGATGCTACTTAGGCATAGTGTGAGAGGTGAAGAGTGGGAAGAGAAATTTTAGAAAAAATAAACAGGGGCCAAACCACGAGCAGCCTCATAAGCATACTAAGGAGTTTGGGCTTTATCCTAAGTGTCAAGAAGAGGCAATTACATGTTTTCAGCAAGTGAATAACATGATCAAATTTGAAGTCTGGTGGAGGTGAAATGGGAGGAGTCAAAACTAGAAAAAAGAAGATAATTTTAGAGGCTGGCACGTATTGATAGTGGTCCAGGCCTGAGTAGAGACAGAACTGCCATGACAAAAACATCTGCCTGCAATGGGCAGTGGTTTATTCCTAGGTGCCTTGTGTCCATCCACAAGAAGATCCAGAATAAAATATCAGATCCTCCTGTGGCTAACCAGATTCAGGCACTTATTCTAGCCTTTTCTCCAGCTGTTTCCTTTGACTCAGATTCTCCCAGTGCTCGGCCCTGTTTAGCTCGCCTAATCCCTATGAATTCTCGATGTCTCCTTCCTCCAGAAAGCTGTCCTGACAACCCAGCTATGCACTAGGTTACAAGCGTCTCCTGCATGTTCGCTTTGAAATATGTGCTTATTCTCCACACAGCATAAATTACATTCCTCCGCAATGCAAGTGCTCAATACTGATCTGCTTTATCACTGAGTGTGTCCTATCCAACAGAACTTTCTATGGTAATCTATAGAATATTCAGCGATATTCTATATCTTCACTCTCCAATGTGGTAGCCACTAGCTATATGTAAGCACTTGGAATGTGGCTAGTGTGACTAAGGAACTGAATTTTTCATTTTATTCATTTTTAGTTAATATACACTTAGATTTACATAACCACATGTGGCTACTACATGGGACAGCACATTCTTAGGTTTTATAATCTGTAAACACAGGCACTGTATCTTGCTCACCACTGAAATTCAAGCATATAGTAAAGCACGGGCCATATAACAGGAACTTGATAATATTTGTGAATGAATTGATATGCACAGGCTCAGGCAATAATATTCATTCATTCAACAAACACTTAATCAAGCACCACCAAGGTGCCCAGTACTGTTCTAGATACCAGGATTAAAGATCAAATCCCCTGCTTACACCTTGACGGGGAAGGCAGAAATCAAATGTAAACAAAACAAAAACAAACAATTTCAGAGAGAGAGAGAGAGAGATGCAATAAACAAGCAAGGTAAACAGGCAGACAGTGATGGAGGGAGTGTGCTGGTTTTAATGAAATTTTATCTCACTAATCGTGCCAGAGCCTCTGCTGCCCCAGCATATTGCATTTTAGCATATATCAAAGAAACTCATGATGAAAGTTAATGGAACAAACTTTAATGGAAAATAAGATAATTGCTCAGAAATAAATTCTGCTCTCTGATCATCTTGTCATAAAAGCTTTCAAATATGCATTTTTGTGGAAAGAAGGCAGTGGCAAAATTGACCCATATTCTGTTTCAAAGCTATTAACGTGTCAAATGGTTAGCCCCAGCAGGCAGAGAATTTCTGCAAACCTTGCGGAAAACATCTTCTGAATTAGTGTCACAACATGTGTCAGAACCAGCAGCCATTCAAAATCTCCACCTACAACATGTATCTTCAGTTTTGCAATGGAATTCACCCCATGTTTACTAAGCATCTCCCTAAGTGTGAGGGCAGCGCTAATCCCCAGGACAGAAATTGCCCTGGTGCCTGCCTTCCAAGAGCTCCCATACCAGGAATAACAAGACAAACCAACACCGTTTAAATATATGCATGCACATGTACATACATACGTACACATACACACACACACACACACACACACACACACAGACATACACGGCAGTATGTGCAGAGCAAAACGCATCATTTTCTTATGGTTTTCATTTAGCTTCCTGAATGTTTTTTATACAAGATCATATATAAAAATTTCCAAGATTCTGTATCCTTTCTTAATACCAATATTATTTCATAACTTCTCATCTTGCATAAAATGTGGCATTTAACACCACTGAGATTACAAATCACATAGCAGGGAAACACGTCAGAATATAAAGTGCATTTTGCAGGCTGGAAAAAAACTGTAAGGCTGGTCAACAGCATATGACTTATGCTAATCACTTACTCAAGAGGAGATGCCCCAACAGAATCATCAGGACTTTAAAAATATTTGCCTACCTCTCCTGGTTGTGAATTTTAAATGAAACTGGGTGGGACAACATTCTGTAGTAACGACGACCCTGCCCTCATAGCACTCGTTGGTACACAGTCAAATCAATATTAAAGAGCAGAGAAGAGAGTTTGAAAACTTAAGACTCCTGAAGACACAGACAAAAAACTTCGCTGAGATAATTTCCAACCTCCCCCTTGGAGAAGAGACTAACACGCAAGCAAATCAGTGTATGTGCAAACCCTCCAACCTTACCTCTGAAAGTCTCCAATTACAATGGGTCTAAACTTCCACATGCATAGTCACTGGCCATATGTTTTCCTGTGAGGGGACAGTAAGAGGCATGTAGAGTACAGCACAGGGAATATAGTCAATGGCATTGTAAAAGCTACGTAAGGTATCCAATGGGAAATAGACCTGTTCGGGTAATGACTACATAAGGGCTGCAAATGTCTAAGCATTATGTTCTCTTGTACATGTGAAACTAATAAAAAATAAATTAAATTAAAAAATTAAAGTGAGACATGCACATGTATGTATGTGTGTGTATGTGTCCATATAAATACATGTGCATATATTATGTATACACTCATTTTTCAGGTGGAAAGGAAGTTCACCTCTTTTGTTAATTATGCTGGCAAACTTTTGTGCAGGATGACATGGGGCTTATCAACTATGATGAAGAAAAAATCTGTTTGGCCTTATTATCATTCTGTTAAGAGAACATTCTCAGATTTTCACTCTGTTTTCATCGTCCAAGCGTCAAAACTTTGGAGCTTCGCTATAATGCCATCACCTGAGTCTATGCCATGGAATCATCTTTCTATGATTCAGTTTTGATTCAGTGAATATTCCCATCATTAGCTTCCATTTCCAATACCTACTGAAAGTTCCAGACTCTGAGAATTTGTATGTGTAACTGAACCACTTCAAAGTTTCTTCATGACACTGTTACTACAAAGTCATGTTTCAGCTTTCAATGTTTTTTTTTCTTCAACAGTATGACAGACAATACTTGGTTGGTTTTTGCCTGTCTTCATAGAAAGGCAAAATCCTTTTCTTAAAATGGTTCTGCAATATACAAATAGATATATGAGAATTTAAAAATAAAAAAATCTGGTTCTAATGCAAATATAAATTCAAATATAACTCTCATTTTGATGCTGGACCCCATGTTGTTTGGTGTGATGGTCCCATTGTGGCTTTCCTAACGTTTGAGAAAATCATGTCCACATAAATTCATTACATATGCTCAAAGAAGATTATTTTTAAAAAGTATTTGACTTTTCCTTCTATTTAAATAGACAGATGCTAGGGCAATTTTTCTTCCTCAGTTCTAAATTAATTCCATGCAAGGAGAAAATGTGGATTGACTGGCAAACTCATTGGACTTAGAGAACTCCACCAAGTTTCTGAAGGATAGCTACAGAGAGCCGAGTTCAGCTCCCACATGTAAGTTCACTGTGATGCTTACCTGGTTCTTTTTTTTTCTTCCTTTAGTCCTATCTCAATATTTTTATGGTTCCTAAAATCCAGTGTGGCTTAGGACCAGGTTTCAAAACTCCTCACACTTTCCTGGTAAGTTTCTTCTTACCATAGCTATGGATTTGTACATATTCCTTCTCTATCTGATGAGCAGAATGTGGGGGAGGGGGCTGTCACAACAAAAAGACATGAAGCAGACAAAGAATGTCATATGTATCATATTAAAAATCAAAACTCCTCCTCTCTTGAATAGCAAATTGGAATCTATCTGATTCACACACCACCACTAGAGAATGGAGACCTCAATACATTAAAGAGTGAACATTCAAAAGGAAACAGAGCCACGCTAAGGGGACTGCAACTGTCAGGAGCTGTGGTGCTGGGAAATGTGTGAGTGAAACGAACAAAGGAAAGGGTAACATTTCCAAAGTTAACTCCAGTTTGCTTTTGTCAGCCCCTCTGTGATCTCTCCCACTCCCATGGACCAATTAAATAGGGTCTGGAAACATGAAGCAGGGCACCAGGGTGGCTGGTATGTGAGCACAAAAGTGGTCAGCCTAAAACACAGCAGCCAAAGAGGACTTCCAAGCTTGAGAAGAATGTATGCAGGGAACCATGCAGAGCATGGATGTGACTTACTCACTTGGCTCAGACCCCATACCTGTTTACAAACCATTAGCCATAAAAGCATTGTGGCATTTAAAAAAAACAAAGCCTTGTTCAGCCTTCCCCCTCCCCCCATGACAACTGTCAATATAGGGCCTCTTACTCTAAACAACAGCAGGCAAGTGACTCTTGCCCTAGAAGGGGAACATCACCAGAGATTTCTAAGTGAAAAATTTCAAGTGTAAGTATTCACACACAATCCATATTATGGACTGTCCTTGTGCCTAAAAGTGCCACCCTTCTACAAAGAGACCAAGAGATGTCCTCTGCTTCTGAGGGAGACTACTTGCAATACCCTTTCCTCACAGTTCCTCCTTTAGCAGACGTGCCTTGCTTGGATACGAGGGCTGCCTGGAAAAACTCCAGCCATAAATGTCTCTTTATTTTTCATATTACATGACTGGATACTTTCTGGACAGCCCTCATATTTTAAAGTGTTAAGTTCCAAAAACTATATAAGACTAATACAGTTTAATTTACCTGGTATAGGCCCAGGCCAGTACCTGTGGTTCCTTAATAGGCAACTCTTCAGCCAAGCATCAAGAGCAAACTCCCCATTTTCTGGTCACTTTCAGTTGGCATCCCAAATCACAATTCAAACAAAATTAAAATAAACAAAGGGATTTCTGTGGAATTAAATTTCGTAGCAGCATGAAATAGTATTTAATAAAACAACCAACAGACAATTATGGCCTTTTTAAAATTAAAGCAAGATGAAGACTTACAAACATATGGGACTTATTTAGCATCTGTTATGAGATTGAAAAGCTCATCAAAATAGATTTTTCCTTCTCCCTCTACCTTCATTAAGATTTATTTAGATTCTGCTCTAGAAGAGATGGCATAATATGCCTGAAGCACTACTCCTAATTCGTACACCCAATCCTGCTCCTTTTCAGTCTTGTCTATCTACCTTAGTTGCTCAAGCAAAAAGCCACACATCATACATCACCCTTAATTTGTCACTTCCTTCTATCACAGTGTCCTATAAACCAGCAAGTCCTATTGATGGTATTTCTCAAATCCATCCCCAACCCATGTACTACTCCCCACCTCCACTACAGTCACCATGGTCTAACCCAGACCTGTCTGATGGAACTTTCTGAGAGGATGGAAATGTTCTATATGTGTACTATCTAATATGGTGGACACCACCCAAATATTAGTATTCATTCTATTCAGCACATGAAATGTGGCTTGTGCAGCTGAGAAAAAATAAGTGATTTTATGTTAATTAGTTTGGGGGGACATAAATGTGTTTAATTGCCTTTTCATATCCTGTTTCTTAGGACATGTAAGACTGGTTCTTTCTCTTTCCATCCTAGCCTCATGCCACCTTGCTGCTCTTTTTCACCCATTTCTTCCTCTCATCCTTCTTTTATTCTCTAAACTACTCCTCATCTCTCATTAGTCATGTAGAACATTTTAGATAATTCTTTTTTTAAATTTTTTTTAAAATTGTAGCAAAATATACATATAAAATTTACCATTTTAATTATTTTTAAGTGTACAGCTCGTAAGTGTGAAATTCACAATGTTATGCAACCAACCTCCAGGAGTAACTTTTCATCTTACAAGACTGAAACTCTGTACTGATTAGACAACCCCCCATTCTCCCCTCCCCCAGCCCCTGGCAATCACAATTCTACTTTCTCTATGAATTTAACTATTCTAAATACTTCATGTAGATGGAGTCATATAGTACTTACCTTTTTGTGACAGGCTTATTTCAGTTAGCAAAATGTCCTCCAGGTTCATCCATGCTGTGGCATATGTCAGATATGTTAATTAATTTTGAATTAAAGTTAAACAGCCACATATGGCTAGTTGCTACCATACTGAACAGCCAAGTCTAAACTATTATCTTCTACCCCTTAATCTTCCACACCTAAACTCTTTGCCCCCTAAAATCCATGGCTAATAAATCAGCTAAATTGATCTTTCAAATATATGAATGACAATATGCCCATTTCCCAACTCCCACACATATACTTTAAAACATTCCCATGGCTTTTGTTATTTCATAGCATTTGTAGTTATCTGAAATAATTCTTTCTTATTATTTGTTTCTTTATTATCTGTTTTCTCCTCATGAGAGCCAAAATTGAACATCACTATATCTTCATTAACTCAAGCAGTGCCTGGCATGCAAACAGCAACTCAATAATTGCTTAATGAATAAAAGAATGAATCTGGAACAGACATTTATTTTTTATTTAATTTTATATTCTTTTTTTCATTGAGCTACAATTGACATACATCTCAATTTTAGACATATAACATAATGATTAAATACATGATCACCACTATAAGTTGTGTTAACTCCATTACCACAGTTACAATTTTTTCTTGTGATAAGAATTTTTAATATCTATTCTCTTAGCAACTTTCAAATATACAATACAGTAATATTAACTATAGACATCCTACATGCATTTCATCTCCAGAACTTATCTATTTTATGACTGGCAGTTTGTACCTTTTGACCTATATATTATAATTATCTTGCATTTTTTACTGTACAGCAATCCTCTACTAATGGAAGTGATTACCAAATCCTTCACTGACATGGCCAAGTGCTTTGAGCTTCTGCATCTAATATGGAGGTTGTTGTGAATTTCCATGTCCTTTTACATGGTACCTCTGTGACCACTGGCACAAATCTGACAGAGAATTGATCAATATCATTGAATGCGGTCAATCCCAGAAATTTCAAAAAAGCAGTAGAATATTTAGAAATCACTTCTCTCATACCATAGTGATCAAAGAGAAAGATGAAAGAATACCAGTTACAAATTCGACCATAGTTATTTAAAGTGATCGCTATTCTAAGCATTTTTCAATCAAAAACATTAGTTTAAAAAAGAAAACCTCATAAATAGCATAGCTGAACTGAGGGAAGGAGATGCCTTGGCTGTGCAGCAGGCCCACAGTGGGGAGGGCAGGGAGAGGGACTTGTCATACATGACTGCTGTGTTGGAGAGGTTAAGGCCCAGGAGGCAGCACACGTGGCCAGGAAAATGAAAAAATAAATAAATATAATGAGGATAATAAGGACATTACAAAAGGACATGAGAGGCAGTTTGAAAGGGCTCCCACTGGCCAAAACTGACATATTTTGAACATCAAAATAAATATTGATAGCAAGAGATTATAATATACTCAAAAAAACAAAAAATCCATGACATAATGTATAAATAAATAATCTCTTTTCTTTTTTTTACTATAGAATGAAACTAATTTAGAAGGAATGATGGAGTTAGAAAATAATCAGTGTAACTAAAAGCAGGGGGTAAAAGTTTTGATGAGAAAGGAGACTTAAATAATCTCAAAGTATTTCCATATCAAAAAGTTATCTGTCATTTAAAAATTCCTGGACGCAAAATATTTATTAATTAACTTTACAGTGGAGAAACCGGGCACACACTATCTCCACCAAACAACAGAAGTTATCACCAAAACCAGACACATCGTGCCCTTTGATTTGATGCCTACAGAAGAGCACAGCATCACACCTGCAAGCTTCTAGCCCAAAGCACACCGCCTCTCTGTGAGCAACATGACAATGTAAGTGGAAGGTGCTCTTTAAAAATGTCAACTCATCAAAGAAAAAAAAAAAAATACAGAGGAACTATTCCTGATTAAAGGGACTAAAGAGACATGACAAAAGCAAGGTATGTGCTCGCACTGAAACCTCGAGGGAAAAAGGAAAGGCAGAAATGGAAAAGAACTTCTCCACTTTTTCTTTTTTCTTTTCTAGGAAATATATTGAAATATTTCAAGGTATTGAAACATATCTACAATTTACTCTCAAATGTTCAGGGGAAAAAAACCATACCTATGAGGGCTGTCCAGAAAGTATACAGCCACATAATATGAAAAATAGAGGAATTTATGGCTGGGTTTTTTCCTGGACAGCCCTTGTATATAGAGAGGCATATGTCAAAACTCAACATTTTTAAAAAGAAGAGAGACAATAAGGTAAAAATGAGGTAAAATGTTAAAATACGGGGAATCCAAATGAAGGGTATATGGGAATTCTATTAGTCTTACGACTTTTCTGTGAGTTCAAAATTGGTTAAAATTTTTAAAGTTGAACCAAAAATATATAGGTAACAATTGAAAAAGTAAATATTTTTATTTGGTATTTTGTTGCAACCCTCAACCCTGTGCAAAATACATGTGTAATACAGGGTCCATGAATTAGCTGGAATTTTTTTTTCTCCCATTCTCCTTAGATGAATGTGAATATAAAGATCAATTAGTGAGGTAAGAGGCTTTGAAATTTCTTAAGATTTAATTCCAGTACCTGACCTGATTTTTTTCTCCACAACTCTTCTTCAGTACCAAAGAATGTCTAAGGAAAGAACTATCAATGCCCAGAATTGAAAAGCTAAAACTGGCCTTTAGCTAACATGGGATTATTCCATAAAGGAAAGGTACAAATATAACATATGGAAATACCAAGGGGCAGAAATGGGTGAGAAAAGCACTGCACGTACACTGACAATGAAAAAAGAAAGAGACCCCAGCAAATGTGCTGGTAAGTACCTCACAATCTGAAAAGAAAGTCTCATTTGTCCTTAAGCAAGAGGAAGTCCCAGTACTGGGAACCATCTCTAAGAGCCCTTGAAAGGGATCCCAGAGGTCATCCAGGCAAATTTCCCAATGTAAAGAGGAGGGAAGTAATAACCAGATCTCAGCCATTTCTTGTCTCCAGTCCGAAAATACTAGACAAAACCCCAAAACTCCTGCTTCTCAGGCCACCAAATACCCAGTTTTCATGCAAAATAATTATTTGGGGGCAAAGGTGATCTAGCTGTATGGCAAACCCAAGAGGAATTTATTCCACATATGCAGGAATCCAGGCTCCATCCTTTATATATGGCTCTGGGGAGAACGTCAGACCCAGATCAGCTGTCTGTGGACAGAATCAGAAATGGAAGGAGGATTCCTCCTCCATGGGTTCCTGGGAGGATGGAGGTGGTGCTTTGCCATAGGTCCAGAGGGCCTGTAGACATTTCTGTATTTGTCCATTCATGCTGCCAGTGCCACCTCCAGGCTTCTCTCCCTCCCTCCCTTTTCTTCACTCAGAGTCAATGAGATCATGTGTATGACACCCCTTTGTAAGCTCTAAGCTTTTTATAAATGTAAACCATTATGAATTAAAACTTCTCTAGACACTGTAGCAAAGTATACCTTCCTCCTTCTCTTCTCCTGTTGCAATTCCCAAACAAAGTATTATTCTGTCTACCCAGCTCCTCTCAGTATCCACTTATCTAAAAAACATGCTCTCTTTATAACAGATTCTTCAGCACTCAGTTGTTCCGGAAAGCCTTAAACTGATTCACCTTAGGACCTACAAAATGGACACACAGAAGTGAGATGCTTAGAATGGACCCACCCTCCCCTCTTGTGTTCAATCTTTTCTTTTGTGAATCACTTATCACTCACCACCTATAACAAACGTAAACAGACCCTGCCAAGACTTGGTATAACCCCACTGTCCTGGAGCCTGCCAATGTTTCAAGTCACAGCATCACCATCTAATGTCAAGTGCTCACACAGATGGCTAATTCAGTAGGCAAGTTCTTGGATGTGAGCGTCAAAGAACAGAGCTACTCTAAAAGAAAAGAAGGAAAACATTGCTCAGACCAGATCTCGGCAGTACCAAGTCCAGGGGAATGTGCTATACTTGAACTATGCACTAGCAATTTGAGTAAAAAAAAATGTGGTATATGTTTTGTATCTTAACACATTGGCTTAGCAAGTGCACATGTTTGAGATAAAAGACATCTAATTCATTTTTCTGTCAGTAAGATGAAAAAGATGCAGCGTTCCATTTCTCAGGCCAACACGTTCACTCACGAGGCTATACTAAGCAGAAGGGGAATAATAGATGATGCCTCTGCTCTGTTGATCTCAGTAGCCTTCAAGTTTACTCCTCCAACTGCTGTTAGAGAATCAGGGGAAAACACTTTTTAAGCAGGTTGGGGTTTTTTTAAGGAAAGACAAAGATTACTTCTTAAGTACTTATATCTCCCATACCAACTCTTCACAAAAGGAATCCTTTTTAGATTTCTGAAGCCACTTCAATATAACTTTTTGCTGCTGTTGTTGTTTTGTTTTGTTTACAAATTAGGAAACAAAAAGACAGGTGGAAGCAGGGATTTGATATCTGCACTGCCTCTTCTTCCTCTCCCTTCCAGGACATCCTCACGTATCTCCAAGTTGGAGTGACTTTGGTCAAGTCATTTAACCTCGTGGGTGAGACAGATCATTATCATTGCTTCCAATGTTTATAAGCGTGCCTCAAAAAAAAACAAGTGCCTCATAAACTCACCAGAAATAGTCAAATTCCTCTAAAATCCCTCAAGCCCACTGACTGATTTTTTGGAGATAACCCTATTTTCTCTAGAACCTGGGCCCCCTGTTGGCTCCTTAATAAAAGAAGTTTGTTTTAATCAGTCGCTAAAACCCCACAGGAACCTCTTGAACAACAGCCACTCACATTAGAAGTCACTTTCCATGAATGTGACCAAATAAGTTTGCTATAGAAGCCAACCTAAATTCCCTTAGAGTTTAGCGAATATTTTTAAACTCCATCTAAGTTTCAAAACAAAGTTTTGGGTATTTTTTAATTTGCTTAAAATATTCATCATTTTCTATACTTTCCCGTTATGTTTTTTACAATAGTGTTAAGGACACTTTATGAGAAGGATCATTCCAAGTACTATAATTACAAATTTTAGAAATTTTGCATATTGAGACCTATTCTCTAAAATTTCAATTCCAATTTTATGGGTTTATCAGTAACTTCTACAGTGAAAACAAAACAAAAGAAACAATATACAAAGATATTATCATATTCGATAGCTTTTATACTTCTACAGCAGCCAGAAAAAGCCACTGCAGTAAATCGTTAAATTTACCATTAGAAACACGTCAAAAGTGCCAAATGGTATTTATATTGAGATAAAGAAAACTCCCACGATCACACAACATTGGCCCAGAGCAAACCATTCTCTCTAGGAGCCCCTTGTACTCTGATACAAACCCACCAGCCTAGCTTTCACTCAACTCCTATAGCCCTCAGTTCCCTAATCTATAAGAAAAAAGGATGGACCAAGGTGATTTCGGAGATTATTTCAGTCCTAACATCTGTTCAATCATGATTATAACCAAGTAACTAAAAACTCACTAACAAACAGCGAATAATTTTTCATCTGGCAATCATACCAATAACAAGTTTAAAAATGTATGGAAATTTATCTTCAAGATAAATTTTGTAGGATGTTGTTCTTAATGCACTGTCCTCTTTATGAGTATTCTCTGAGAAAATCATAGTCCTGTGTCTCATTGGTAAGAGTGGCCCTGTTTCACTGCTTGACCTTAAGGGCTCTGCGATTCACACAGCTGACTGTGTTGACTGCATCTCACTGGCTGCAGGAAAACTCAGAACCAAATCTCTGACTCACCTCTGACAAATGCTACAGGGCCTTCTGAGATACATTCTGGGTCCTAGCTTAACCCTTTGTTTCACCTCACTTTCCCTTCTCCCTGTTTCCTCACTTACTTTTTTATCTTTTCCTATGATTTATATCTTTGAAAGTTACTTTTAATCTTTCTTCAGATAAAAGAGGTATTTCAAGCTATTTTCATTCACCAACATCAATGTTGAACAGCCAAACCATTTCTTTAGTGACTTGCATTTTTCAAACACTGTCACTTTACCAACACATAGAAGCATCCAAGCATCCATTTAATGTTCTCTCATACATAATTCTATGCCAAGATTTAGATCACAATTGTCACTCTGAGTATCATTACCATTACTACAATAGTTTTAAATCCTTACATTTATATAGATCTTCACAGTCTAGTCATCCCTTGGTATCTGCAAGGAGTTGTTGATTCCAGGACCCCTAGGGTCATCAAAATTCGTGCATGCTCAAATCCCTTACACAAAATGGTGTTAAAGCAATGCACACAATCTGTGCTCTGCATCCAGGAACTGAAAATAGGGTATTTGATCCATGGTTGGTTAAATATGCAGATGTGAAACTCACAGATAAGGAGAGCTGACTGTATTTTTTTAGTGAGTCTTCACATTAGTTATCTCCTTTGATCTCAACAATCATGTGCAGGTATTATGACTGTCCTCCTATTTACAGGTGAGGAAACAAAGGAAGTTAAGTAGCCTGCCCACACTGATGAAATCAGTAAATTAATAGAAAGGTTTTGTTTTCCCTTCAAATTAGCATTTTTCCTCATAACTGCAAAATTTTGTCTCATACAATAGTTTATTCTATGAAATTTTGTCATAGAATCTTGGATGTTTTATTTAGTTCGTTTTCTAAGTAGTATCAGCTTGCTAGTCAAAACCGTATCAATTACTCTCTGGTAATGGAACCTCAACGTGGTGAGAACTAGACAGCCAATACTCTGGAAAATTTTTTAATCATTAGAAAATGCATGAGTAATTTATTTCCTCTATTGGAATGCAGTGAGGGCATTAAGGAAACTCATTCCTGCAACCTAACTAGGAACAATACATGCTCTAATGTGGTCTGCTAAAGTAGTCACATGGAGTAAAACTGCCTCTTGAGTCACTAGAAACTAGTAAAATCATTTAGAAGTAGAAGATGAAATTTAGACAGGGCAGTCTGAAGAGAAGATCTAACTAACTGTTTCTTGAAGATGAGCTCACACTACTTCAACCACATCTAAGAGAAAGAATCATGAAGTTCAAATCATATTAATTTCCAAGTCATTGACATTGCTAATGTATGAGAGGATGAAATGTTGACAACTTGAACTCTTGAGACCTTGAATAAACCAGTCTATTCATCCTACGAGTCATGAATTCAGGAAGTAAGGGGAACATTGCATATGCAATTTCTCTCAGTTTTAATTTCTTCAAGGAAAATGAGGGAAGAGAAGGTCAAATAACATTTTCTAACTCAACATTCTATGGCTGCATGAATACGTATTAGCGCCACCTACCTGAAATATTATTTTAACAATTGGCTAGAATTTTTTTGGTAATGGGTAAAGTTCCAGCACATTTAAATCATTATTCAGGAATCTGACTATTTTCCTTTAATCAACTTCAAAAATATACTGGTTTGAATTACTAATTTCTGCCCACAAGACAATGTGTTCATACAAGTATGTTTTCTCAATAGATTGTGCATTGGATGTTCAAGTTAATTCTGCTTTCCAATATCTTGACAATAAGAATGAACAGAAATAAAATGGTCCCTTACTTAGTTAATTATTTTCTCTTATTTACACAAACCGTGCATTCTCCCCAACCAACCTATAAAACTCTATGAAGAAACGGCGATATATGTCTTTTTAACAACTATATGCTCAGTGCTTGGCACATCGTCATTAGAACAAATATGTGTTGAATAAATGAAAAAAAAACTACCAACAGAGACAACTTACAAAGATCAGAGAAATATGAGCTCTTTCCTACAGAAGTGTAAAGGTTGCTATACTGGGCTCAAACTCTATCATAGAAACAACTTGTCTATGCCTAAGGGGAAGTAGATGGCAAGAAAGAGCTAAGCAGGGATAAGAAACCACATGGTTTCCTGCTTTTTTCTGAAGTTAAACTACAGCATTGCTTCGAAGTATGGAAATAGCAAGGTATTATGTGGAGAGCACGTCTCCTTCTTCTGGCTACTCCTTATCTGTATGAGCTTAGGCAGGTTACTTAACTTTCCTGAACTTTGATTTCTTTCACTGTAAAATGGGGTGGGAGTAAATCTATTTACCTCATCAAGTTGTTGATGAGGACTAAAAAGACAGTGGGTGCCTCAATAAGTGGTGGCTGTTATTAGTTTGAAGTGAATTCCTGAATATAAACCCATCAGTTTTAAAGGGAATCAGAATTATTCATCCCTAAGAGAAACATAGTCAATCTTGGAAATAGATAAAAGAGATGAAATCCAGTCAGAATAAGCATTAGGAGCATCCTTGGAACAAAATCGAAAGTCCTGGCACACAAGTGGGAAACCCGGTGTGGGGCGAGGTCTGCAGGACAGCATGGTGGTTTAGACCCTTTGCTCTGCTGATGGGAAGTGATGCAGGAGCCAGTGAGCTCCGCAGGAGCTGGCAACCTTACGAAGCATCCTCTTTTTCTCTTCCTCTCTTGCTGGGGATGGCTCTCTGAAGCAGGTGAAGTTGGTTAGGCCCAGATAATGATGGTCTTGAATGGCAAGTTAGAAAGAATTATTGAAGGTTTTAAAGCAGGATTTGTGAAGAAGGAAGAGACTCCAGAATTGTATCAATCAGCCTCTTTGGTATTGATCCCTGACTTAAAACAATGGCAAAATCTGGGGCAGATCAATCAAAGCTTGGGCATAAAGAACACTCACAATTTTGATTGTGTGCTCTCACATTTCTGTGTATCTTACCGCTGACTAAAATAGTGACTTGAGTGAGCTATTCAAATACCTAAAACATACCTGAAAAAGCCAGTATCTCTAAGAGTTAAGTACTGATTTACAGAAGACAGAGAAAGATTTAAGAACTCTGGAATTTATAAGGTCTTGGCATAAAGATATACAGCAGTCCTATCTGGGACTTCTATAAGATTAAAAGGTTCTAAGAAGACAGAAACATGCACATATCATCATGGGATAAAACCAAAGCAAGATCCCAGATGAAGACCAAGGAGTGTGAGCCCCCTTCAAGGAAGTAAAAAAAGAGAGACAATACTGATGCAATTGAAAGCCAACGCTATGGAGGGTACAGAACCTCCCTTC
Organism: Lyroderma lyra; assembly: GCA_004026885.1. Lineage (NCBI taxonomy): Eukaryota > Metazoa > Chordata > Mammalia > Chiroptera > Megadermatidae > Lyroderma > Lyroderma lyra. Next base: position 170,293 of record PVJL010002146.1, on the reverse strand, counting down.
CTCATTTGTGAGAGCTGCCCACGGACCTGAGGGCTACAGACAAAGGGATGCTGATACCAGAATGCATATATGTGACACCTGAATTAGATCACACAATTTAGAAAACCTTGTTAAGAACCCCTCAATCAATTTTCCATCCTCAAGCTAGGAGCACTACTCTCCCTATACTGAACAAGAATAAAAGGGAAGTGGGCAGAATTACCCAGTTATAAAGTAACCAAGGCTTATATTGTCAGGGAACATAAATAAAAGAAAATTGTCGAAAGACAAAAGGGTAAATTAGAAAGTTGCAGAGGAGGGTTCCCTGGTGGTACAGTGGCTACGCTTTGGCGCTCTCAACATCATGGCCTGGGCTCGATTCCCAGCCAGGGAACTACCCCGCCTCCCAAAAAATAGTGGTGGAGAGAAGCCTAAGGTGGCAAGAAAAGGGAGCTGTTCTCAGGGGAATAACGATGCACTTAAATTTTAATATGCTGTGGATTAAATGCTATGGGGACATTTTAGGCACAGTTGGCAGGGAACCTGGGGTAGTAGGAATGACTGAGACAAAGATGAGAACTGTCATCACATATGTGAGAGAGGTTAAGCAGTGAGAATGTGTTATATGGCCAAGGACCAAATTTCCACCAAAATAAATTTCAAAAGATTCACCTGCAAAGATCTATTTTGCATATATATAACCATATTCATAATTTATTAAATCTAATGTGTTAACTAAATGTCTGGTCTCACTAGATAACTGCTACAAATAAAGGGCAAGGGAATGAAGCAGCATAGTATCCCAGGCACCTTTCTACAAAGTGCTTCTTAATTCCCACGTATGCTGCATGCTTGAGCAAGCCTCTCAGCCTTCAAGTAAACACATCTTTGCTCTTAATAATCTGTGAACAAGATATGAAATGAAAAATAACCAAAATGAGGGTGCTTCATATCTACATACAGCCCAAATACAGAAATTGTTGGTGCCACCTATTGTTGAAAACACAGAACTGAAAGGCTAGCTTAGGAGCTGACAACCATAAAGTGAAAAACTTTGGTGTTACCTACTCACAGGCGAAGTTCAAAATCTACCTGCCAGGAGAGCCGAATAAAAAGAGTCCATTCTACTTTAAAATAAAACAAACACACCATAGATATCAACAACTCCTATATAATGAATGCTTTGTTGAGTATGAAAAAGTCTAGCAACAAATAACAGTTTTAATATAAAAAATCACCAGGAAGGTTTCTTTATATATACTGATAGAGAATGAGCTCCAAAGTGAGCTGTAAGATATAAAAAACAAGGTTCAGAGTGGTGTGTGTGATGTGCTACCATTTAAGGGAAAATGCACATGCATGCAAGATCTTAGGAAGGAGACACAAGAAAACAGCAACACTGGCCATCTCTGAGAAAGGGGGCCTGAAGGAATGGGATAGAAATGGAGACTTGGTTTTACTGAATGTACTCGGTATGAAAATTTTACCATGCACACATATTATCTTTTGAAAAAAACTTTTAAGAATGATTTTAGATAAATGAGTATAAATTTTGAAAACAATAGTTAATATTAAACTATTGTATGTAAAGAAAGAATTTCAAATTAGCTAACTTAGGTTGGTTATCATGACCTGTTCTCAAATTTCAGGAGCTGAGCATAAAAGCACAACCTACTGGAATGTCAGGAAGTTATGTGGGCCTTTAACAGACTTTAAAGGGGGATTAGAGACGTTGTTTACAGCACAATAGTACCTTTAAACCTAAAGTATTCAAAGTACACTTAAAGGTGTCAGGAAGCTTGGATATTTTCTGATTCTTTGGAATTTATTAAGATGTGAAAAGGTAAATAAAATATTTGCAGTTTTATTAACATTTGCTTTTTTAAAAGCTTTGCTATAAAGAACATCTTGACCACAATATTATTTATGTAAAATAAAAAGAAGGAAAATCCCAACAACTTATGAAGCTTTTTCAGCTATTTCATAACAATGCATATGAAAGCCAACTTGAAGTTTATACTTGAGTACACATCATATCAAATGTCACATCTTCTAAAAATTGGTTCTGGAGAATAATCTCTGTAAACTTACTTATTTCTTAATATTATTCCCCTAACTTGACATAACACTGACATTTGCACTGAAAGTGCAGTTTTAAAATTCATTCTAAATATTGCCCAATTAAGATTAACACCAGGAAGAAAGTAAATCCCTTAATTCCTGAAGCCATTCTGCAAGAGAAGGAAGTAAAGACAGACAGACAACAATCCGATGGTGAGTACGTCAGGATTCCTGGGCAACGACTTTAAAACAAGAAAACTGGCAAAGTGAAAATGGTATAATTCAGATCACATCAGCCCTGTAAGTCTGAGCTCCAAAATAGTTTCTTTGATCCAAACACATATTTTACATTTTAAAATTTAATTTAAAAAAGAAAACCAGTAAGATATCATCAGTCTCAAAGGCAAGATGAATCTCCATTCATCAGACAAGAAACAGAAATAAAGAGAGATGATCAAAGAAATACAGGACTCCCAAGCCAGAAACAGGCAGTAGCTGCAGAGAACTGGACTTGTGAAGAGGATGAGCACCCAGACTGCTAGATGAAGATGAAGCCTGCCTTATTCCTAGAAGCCAAGGACTAAAGTAAGGCTTCCTCCCACCTCTTCAAATATTGAAGCACCCACATTTGTGAAAGAGAGCTGGACAAAATAACAGATGACCCATTATCAGAGGCTCTAGCTTCATTAGCAGCTATGAGCATACAGGAGGAAAGAAGTTTTAGGAGAGAAACTGAGTCAGATTCCCTGCTTGCTCCATGAATCTCTGATATTCTCCAACTTCACATAAAGCAGGGATATAGTAAATACTCTAATACTCAATTATGGCATGGGCCAGAGGCACAAGGTGAAGATAACTACAAAATCACAAAAGCATTAGTCAAAGAGGAAGACTGAGAGAAAGAAATAATACAAAAAAAGCAAAAAATCCCTCTCATTCAAAACAAATCCACAAACAAAAATTCCAAACATCTAAAAGAATCTAATTCTAAAGAAGTCAAATCAACCATCAAGTTATGAATTTAGCCCAAATGAAATTAATTTCATAGGTCAAAGAGTTTAAAATAAATAGCTTTAGGATGATTAATATAATAAGATGAATAAAGAAACAATATCCATTAAAAATAAGCATGAATTTATGAAAGTAAAAAAGCAGAATAATAACAGGTAACATCAAAAAAAGAAACAATAAAAAATCTTGGAAATAAAGGCATACTCACTGAACTACAAAAATTCAATAGATGAAGTACAATCTATATCTGACACATCAAAAAAATAGTGAATTAGAATGCTAAGGAAGTGACATTTTATTTTACCTAGAAAGGAAGCACAAGGTAAAAAAAAGATTTTTCCATAAGACATTAAGGTCCAATTAAGAGATTCAGAAGACAGATTGAGAAGCTCAATTACATGTCTAAAAACAATTCCAGAAAAAACGTAACAGAGGAAATTACAAAGATGGAATATTTTGCAAGATCTCCTATAAATGGAGAATGTAACAAGTCCTTAGATTGAAAGCATGAGTAGGATAAACAAAAATAAATCCACACCTACATTAAGCTGAAAACATCGTAATAAAGCCAAACTCTCAAAGGAACAATGGTTATATGACTAGCAAACTTCTGAAAAGCAAAATTGAAGCCAACAATGTTAAAATCTTCAAAGTTCTAAAAAAAATTATTGTCAATAGAATCATATGCCCAACTAAACTATCATTCAATCAATCAGCCAAAATAAAGACATTTTTAGATGTTCAAATATCAAGATTTTACCACTCAGAGACACTCATAGGAAGTACTATTAAGTAAAATTCTTACAAACCCTCATGGGAAATACTCTTAAAGTATATACCTAATGGAAGGCATGGTAATTTAAAACTGACATCTACAAAGCTAATGAAGCCTTTATGGTTATCATCATGTTCCCATTAAAACTCTTCCCTCTGGTGTACAATAGTTAATTTTCCCACACAATATCTTTTTTGAGTTACCAGAAATCAAGAGAAACAATTTCTATAAACCTCTAGTTTTTTAAAAGTAAGATTTATATTGTTTTTAACTCACTGTTTTACAATTCAAAAAACTTTCAAAAATAAAACTAAGGAGTCTAACTTTAGCACTACACTTTCTTAGATTCCTTTCCTCACTCTGCCACTAACTATGTGACTCTGAGCAATTAGATAACTCTATGAATTCCAGTATGTTAACTAAACTATAGATAAGAATATCTAACTTATGGGTTTGTTTGGGGGTTAATATACAAGAAATTTTCTAAACATTATACAAAAACTAACAACAGATAGACCACCATAAAACAATAGCTATCATCATCATTATCGTTATTGTCAATAGGAGTTCCTGAATGTACCCAAAATAAAGATGAAGAAGTCGGAAGAGCTAGAAAAGTCACCTAAAATTAAGAGACTACCTATATTATTCCTGTTGTCTTTTTGTTCTCCTAATATACCTCCAGTAGAAACAGTGTGTAGGCAAAATGATTATGTGTTTGGGCCAGTTTCTTCTCTACTATTATCAATAACTCTGTTCCTAAGACCACCAAATAATAGTATACCCATATTAACAAAGAGTATGAGATCCAATGACCAATTACCTAATCTGATACTAACGATATAAATGGTAACCCCTATTTCAGAGGTGTTCCCACATTATTTTTAATCTTTAAGACTGGCAGATGAGGTGAGTCTCTGATACTTTTATTTAACTACTGCTTCTCTGAGACAATATCCATTCAAATATCCAGAAATTACAGCTGGCCACCATTACCACAGAAGTCCCAAATCTAGGCACTAGCCAGATCCCCTTCAAAAAAAAAACAAAAACAAAACAAAAAAAAAACCAAGTAGTTTGTAGCAAGACTGACCTCTCCTGTTCGGGTACTATCCCAGGGTTGCCAATCTTGAGGAGTCCAGAACATCCTTCAACTTCCTCCAGCTTCAGCTAAGGAAGTTCCGTTCAAGGATAATGGAGTCTACAGGGCTTACAGGATTCTCCAAGGGGCATTTCCGAAGGCTCCCATTCCAAGACTTGGTCTAATTGCTGTGGTCCAGCTACACAAATCCTCATTATACTCACCCTTAGAGCTGAAAGACCTTTGATAAAAGTGACACTCACATGGGTCTTCCTGTAGTGTCACTGGCATTATTACTTCATGGTCCCGCCTAGAAAGAAGTCTGTCTATGGGTTGCCTCAGGCTTTTGTGTCCCTTTCCACTTCTCACTACACTTAAACCACTTGTTGGAAACTATTTTGACCAGAGATGAGTTAGAATGTTAATTCTCATACATCTCTCTCCCCCACCACAACCCCCTGCATTCCAATCATTATTGAAGGATAGAAACAAGCACAAATTTAGATACTGGGTAGATGTTTGGTCAACCTTTTCTCCCTATCTCTTCTACTCAGTCTCTCAGAAGCAGGAATCCTGGTACGTAAGACAACACAAGCAGAGCATTTCGGAGGAGTCAGGATGGTATAGTCAGAGTGGAATGAAATGTGGCTCAAGAGAGGTAGTCATTCCACTGCTGCATACTAGCTATGTCACCTACAAGATTTTTAATCTCTGTGGGACTCAGTTTCCTCATTTGTAAATTCAAATTATAACACGACATACTTCAATACATTGTCATGAGGATTAAGGCAACATAGGTAACATGCCTAAGCATAGTGCCCAGTATACAGTGAATGCTCAATTAGTGTGTTAAGCTATTATGTTAATCCATTTCTTTGTCTTTATTCTTAATACTAAGAGTAACTTTAAGTGACTTGTTCAGGGTCACACAGTTATTAAAGAGACAATGTCAAGATTAGAACATAGGTCTATCTGACATTAGACTGCACAGTCCAAGCTCTTAGGCACTACATACTTGCCTCTCTAAATATGGGAAGACTCAAAAACCTGCCTCTCCATACAGTCTCACCTGCCTCAGTTATGCATGGAAAGCTGCACCCCACTGAAGCAAGAAAGAAACAGAACTCATATCATAGTCAATAGTTTAGTAGTTACCTGAGGGTAAGGAAGTAGTGGGTGGGGGAAAAGGGAGAGGGACACAAATATATGGTGATGGAAAGAGAACTGACTCTGGGTGATGAACACATAATATAACACATAGAAGATGTACTGTAGAATTGTACATCTGGAACCTGTGTAAGTTTTACTAATCAATGTCACCCCAATAAATTTATAAATATATAAACAAATACAATGTGATGGGGTGGGAGGGTCACAGAGTAGGAAACATTAGGGAAAGTCTCCTGAAATATGCATATAAGGAGAAGACTTGCATGTGTGCCACTGCTAAGGACTCAAATGAAACTTATCAACTTCAAATTTCTAACACCTTGATCTCAGTGACTCAACCATGCTAGAATTAAGCTGAGAATATTTCTCGTAGTGATTCAGTCCTTTTGGTAAGTGCCAAACAGAGCAGAAGAATTCATTCGCCACCACACCCCGCCGTCCGCCCCCCCACACACACACACCCATTACCCTATTGGCTTCAGACTAGCAACCTTCCTAATAGCCAACATCATCCTTTCTGTACTTATTGGAATCAAGGTCCTCTATGAGTGTGAAGTGTGTGAGTGTGTGTATTGGAATGTGTGTGTGAGTGTGTGAAAAATGCACTCCATCTGAGGCACTGAAGTATTCCCAAAGCTAGAAAAATCTGTCATCTTGGATGGAAACCAAGATCATTACCATTTAATCACTTCACTGTACTTAAACATCAATAGTAACAGGGCTACGCGCTCGTGAAAACTGATTAAAGAGAACTAAAAGAAAGAAACAGAGGACTGAGTCAGGCTTTCTCTGTAGAGAGCATCCCGGCATACTGATGAACTTCTTTTTCAGATGGTGGCAATTGACAGAGACAACAATCACCTCTAAAGAGCAACATAACTATGTAAAAGAGATTTTGAGCATGGCTCAAGCTGCTTACTGATTAACACTTTTGCACACAACACTCCGTATAAACCTGCGTAGTCATTGTTCCTAGTAAAACAAGCCTTTGTTGACAACTGCAGACAAATGATCCTTGCTAACCAAGTTCACTGTTCTCACACAGCTTAATAGTTGGAGCACTGCTCCCGGCCACAGCCAGGAAAACTTGACATGGTTGTCAAAAAAAAAAAAAAGAAGGAAAACCCAGAAGAGGGAAAACCTTTTGTTTTGAAGGTGAGAAGGAATATGAATGAGCTCATGCACTAAACATGTTCGTGGTTTACATCAGTATGTCTCCTTCACTTATTCAAGTTGTATTTTTAAATAGTTCCGGCTCCAACCAGACAATTTATAATATTAAGAATTCCCACTTTTAAAAAGTATTTCCCTTTTCCACATGGGTTGGGATATGACAGACTGAACATTTGTTTTTTATGTTTAAACAGTTTTTTGTTACATTATTTGCAAATATTGGCTGTAATAGTGAACTACAAACGCATACCTCATTTTAAGAAAACCTGGGTGGAAAAATATCTGAAATTTAAAGCAGAACAGTCTAATTTCCACCACATGATCTAAAAAACATTCACTTGGGGTTACTTACAATGACAAGTTCCCGGCAGCATTTCATTTCCTTATAAATATCACTGAGTCCTACTACATGTGAGACATTTTTAGATGCTCTCATACAAAACAAAATTCAATTTATTAAAATGGTATTTACACCCTACTTTTTAGGCCCCAAAACTCTTACATAAAATAATGTAAACCTAAAAAAGGTAAATTCTTCTTTTGAAGGCTATCTAAAACTTCTGGTTGGCACGTGCTTTTCTTTTCTTTCTTTTGTCCATAGAAATTCATTAAAAATATTTTTTGAGACCAAAATTCCTTTGTGAGATGACTTAGCATCACCTCAGATGAAGATCACTTCCAGTTGCATTAAATCTATGGAATCTATCACACAGTATAACCTCATTATGCACTATTATCCTACCAAGTAAAAATTGCAGAAACTTTTTAGAAAGCAATTTTGCAATAAAGATTAAGAGTCATTAAGATGCTCATTTATTTAACTCATCCTACTGAAAAATAATTTTAAGGAAATAATCCAAAATAAGGGGGAAAGGTATACTATGCGAAGATGTTCATAGCAGATTATTTATAACAGCAAAAATGCCCTTTGAAATAACTGAAAAATCTAACACAAGGCATGGTAAGTACAGTCTCTAGGTAGAATGTTATGTAGTCATAAAAATTATGACAACATAAACTAAACACTCATGGCAACTTTACATAACTGAGAAAATACCAGAACACAAATTAGGTCTATACTACAACTATAAATATTTTAAAATAAACACACACACACACACACACACACACACACACATACACACACAAAGAGTAGATTCTTGTGAGAGAAGAAATGCCTACCTCAGGCTCAGCAGTGAGCCCTGAGACATGGCTGAACACCTGGAAGTGGGAGCTTTATCACTCTGGGTTAATTACTCTTTTAAACCACAGATCCAGCTATTTTAGTGGAGCAATTTATTCTTAAATTCTATTACCTTTTTTATTCTCAATTTCATAAATGTAATTTTTGTAACATGGTTTATCAAACTGTTGATTCTCACAACCTCATTAATCCTCTCCTAAGACATGCCTTTTGTTTTGCAATATTTTTTCCACTGTTTCACTTGAGATTAAGTTGAGAATAACAACTGACAGGATCATTTCTCTCTTCCTGTTTTTGGAAACACTGGAAACATATTTTCTCTTTTCCAGTCCTCTGCTACTTCAGGGCTTTATCCAGTTGGTGTGGTTTTTGAATAACTTTCCTCAGTTCCCTAGTCCAGCAGGATTCACATGGGCAGGCGGAATCCCTCACATGTTGCCTTTATTCTACCTTTGACCAGTGATTGTCCAATCTCATTCCTCAGAATTTCTACCTAAGAATGATCTAGAACAAAAATTTTCCCTGGAAATTTCTTGTTGCCACCCTGTCTTGTTCCCATACCAGTAAGCACAATGTCAGGGCTAAGCCTTTAGGAATGTTCCCTGAGAAAGGAACTAGGACTTCTCAACCTGTTTCATGTGAAGCTAATTCGCTCAGAGCTTCCTAGGAGACAGTGTGGAACGTGGCTAAAAGGAACAGCAAAAGGAAGGGAGGTGATGTCTGAATAGGCACTCAGGACCTATCCCTCCCTCATCCCTAACCTCTGCCCTGAATAGCACTGGCATAGGAGATAGAAGGCGTTAATTCCACTACCAAAGGGTAGTACAAATGGGAATATGGGAATATACCCCTTTTGGTTTGAGAGTGAGAGAAGCTGCCCACGTGAGAGATGTTAATCATCTCCCAACATTCTAACTTCCTTCCTGAAATATACCCAGACCTACCAGTTTATAATTAAAAAAAAAAAAAAAAAAAAATCAAGTGCCAAGCATTACCCCACCCTGCAGTGCTAAACCACTGTGGCTACCTGAACTTAGAAGGCCTCTATTTAACAACCAAAGAAACTTTAACCATTTAGAGGCAGTATAAAAAAGCACTACCAATGTTCTTTGTTACTGATAACAGGAAAACAAACATTTTTCTGACAAGTGTTCTCCCCGTGTGTTATTCTGCATGAGTCAGTCACCTTCTATCCACCGTATTCTGTGTTAACATCTTCTACCAGAGATGGCTTTCTTTAATTAAACCTGTAAGCACTCAATGTCCCAAAGCATTCTGTGAGTCAGACTTTCCCTGGGGTTCAGACTTTTGAAAACACCAGCAGAGAGATGGACTATAACTACTGTTAACTACTGCAGCTGCAGCTGTGACTGCTGTGAATTCTTCACCATGAGGAAGTCAGTTCAAAACAAATGATTAGACAGGTGTTCTCTCCAGCCACAGCAGGCACGGCTTCTTTTACTGTGACTGGGAGAGATGAAGTGCTCGTATTTCTGCATTCCCGTGAGCAGACCTAGGTTATCTGTTGTAGGCTGTCTGCCATTCCTGGAGACCTGGGAACCAGCTCTAGTACTTTCATCATTAACAAGAACACATTTGTAACAACCATCCCAACAAAAGGCAGTCATTGAGATCTTAGTATCAAGATTGAGAACCACTACACTAGTGCTATCTTTTCTTAAATTCAATATAACAGAAGGCCTGGACTGTAGCAGTGGCAGGGGACCTAAAATCATTAGTTTCCATCCCTCCCTTTTCAGAGAGCATTACTAACAACGTGATCTAAAGATGTTTTTATGGTTTTCCATCAGCAACTTCCCTTCTCTGACTAGATTATATCTAGGATATTAAATGGGCTTCTACTTGGATATACCAGAAGCTGACCAAAAAGTATTGTGACACTCTGGCTCCGTGCAGTAGAAAAGATGACCCTGGGCAATAATCGCTGTGCACCATGATCACTAGATTTCAGGCATGCCAGCAAAGAGCTGTATCTCCTAACTCTGAATCTTTACCAGGCGTATCCAACCTGCGGCCCAGGATGGCTATGAATGCAGCTCAACACAAATTCTTAAATCACTGAGTTTTTTTTTTTTGCAATCTTTTTCTTTTTAGCTTATCAGCTATCATTAGTGTTAGTGTCTTTTATGTGTGATCCAAGACAATTCTTTCAGTGTGGCCCAGGAGAGCCAAAAGTCGGCCACTGCTGCTTTAGACCTTCTACCAGAATAAAGGGTGATACCCTGTCTTACCCATCTACATTATGTTATTCACCAAGTTATTTTCTTTAACTTTAGATTTTTTCATGCTAAATTATTTTTGCAACCATTTAACTTGATCTGAACAACTGAAATTGACAGCTAAAATTTATAATATGTAAATGGTGGACACATAGTGTATCTTAGGACTATTTCATCACTTACAGCATAACTTCAACCTTTTGTGCCTAAGGCTTTCCCTCGAGAAAAAAAATTTTTTAATAGAGCAATAATCACAAATAAGATTACTGTAAAACAGAAGTTATGCTTTAGTTTATGCTCAAGGTTTTCCCCTCCAGAAATATTTTTTAAAACAGCAATAATCACTAGTAAGATAAGATGGTTCTAGTATCACCACATTAATAGATAATTTTATTTTCTTCATTAATCTTATAATCAGAGTAAAGCAAAAATGTTAGAAAAGATTTAAAATACAAGTTGGAATCCTAAAGGAAATAAAACAGCCATTTAAATAATATAGCCTTGTTCATCAAATTTCACTAAAACAAATACTCAAATAAATATGATGTTGAAGGAAAAGAGAATTTTGGCTACCCTGAAGAAAAGAATATGTGTATATGCATACATACATATTTTTTAAACTAAGTTTTTACTGAAATTAATCTTAACAAGCATCTGTTATCCTTTTCTTTCGAAATACTGATTTCAAATAAACTTCTTCCCAACCACTGGAAAATCACCCTTTATAATTATGACCATACCAGAGTTTTATTGCCTTTTTTTGCATACTCTAGAACCTGAAGGTGCATTAATCTCAAGACTAAAGGAAGTGTGGTGGAGCAAGTAGAAATGGCAGTGCTTCTACAAGTATTCCTAACACACAAAGGGAAAGGAGCTCCAAGCCCACGGAGAATTTGGTGTGTCCCAAAGGAACTCACTGTCATTTCTTTTTCTTTACAAGACTTACATTTTATGTTTAAAAATGCAAGGGAATTTTGCATTACACTCATACTGTGGTCCCATTTTTTAATACAAAAATAATATTGTTGTTCTCTTCCTAAGTCTTGGAGTAAAATTATACCATACTTATCAGTGGCTTTGGGTCCCTCAGCAATGAAAAGGAACGTACAGGAGTGCCCCTGGAGTCTGAACAATGAGGGGAAGCCAGTTTGCTGCTACGGACACACATTTCCAAACCATCCTGGAACCCTGGAAATAATTTCCAACCTGGGCAGTTTCAGGAACACGGTGTCTTTTATAGTCCCCCACTGTAATACATGGCTGTTTTTCACCTTCTAATTCTAGGGCATCTCCAGGAAGTGGGGAAAAAATTGTGTGCTAACCAATCTATAGAAAACCCGCTCAGGCTTGGCTATTATCCAGGAAATCCTATACTTGTTGCTCAACAACTCTCTTTCTAAAGAACAATTCTCTTTATTCAGAGCTCTATAGGAATCAAACTGTTCCCACTGAAGTGAAATCAAACACACAGTAGCATTCCAAAGCCCCATGCTCAACAAAACACTGATTCCAGCTACTTACTGGGCATGACCAACACATACCACAAAACAGCCCTGGCTGATGGAGGTTGTCTAACAACAGACTCGCTGTACCTAGTGGGATCCAGCACTCAGAGATGACATGCCCCCTTGTCCTCACTTTGGGGCACTCTCTAGACCCACACTGTTCAGTAGACTAGCCACTGGCTACATGAGGTTAGTAAGCACTTAAAATGTGGCTACTCCATCTAGAGGTATACTATATAAAATACCAGATTCAAAAGACTTAGCATACAAAAAAGTAAAATATTTCATTAGCAAATTTTTACATCAATTATATACTAAAATAATACTTCAGATACAATATGTATTATTAAAATTAATTTTACTTATTTCTTTTTGGTTTTTTAAAAGTGGCTACTAAAAATTTTTAATTACATTTGTGGCTCATATGTGTGGCTCACATTATATTTCTATAGGACAGCACTGCTCTAAATAAGTCATGCATACAGAAAAGCCCAGCTTTATATGTATACCAATGAAATCTTATCGTATCCCAGACAAACTACCCCAAATAACCTTGTAACCACTGGGTCCATATTAGAGATTCATGACCTAGAGTCTTCAAAACCTCCTGTTTTCAAGGCCTTCCATCTTTAAGAATTCTTTCTTAAGAAATAATCCAAAGGAGTCGATACCTTACTCCATTTTTTACAGCAAACCCACTTAATAATCAAGGGGAGCTTTGCAAACTGATATGTGGGTCAGATCACGTTTAACCTGTGCAGGACAGAGCACAGAATGGAGGAGAAAGTGACCAGAAAATGAGCAAGGTGAAAGGATATCAATCAACTTTCCTTTCCCTGGTGTCAGGTGATCTCAGAAGAGAGAACCTTAAAATTCTGACCTTCAAGTTACACCTGTGAGACTGCCTTTGGCACGTTTATCTGATCACTTGTCTATACTCTGGTTTCCAAAAGCTATGGTGTTATGTGTATGTGTGTGTGTGCATTTGTGTGTATATATTATATGTACACACTATGTTTTAGAAACATTTTCATACATGCATGTATATGCACCGTGTATACACACACACATACACACACAGTACTAACATAAATATACACATACAATATTACCACCCTTCATGGCTGATCTGAAACTGTGGACTAGAAATCCATGATTTGTAATTTCTCTCCCATTCTAATTAGTAAATTTGGAATAAAGAACACATGAAATGATGGCTCTATCACTTTGGGATAATACAGCCTAGGCATTATAAGAAAAATTTAATAATCATTTTTGAATATGTGAACGATAACAAAGGGCCAGAACATCAGAGCAAATCATAAATGCCTCCCTGAAAGTTTTCTTAAAACAGGGTAGCCCCTCACATGTCTGGGATGGGTTAAGTGTAGTCCACACTGAAGATGGAAGACTAAATAAGTTTCTAACTACCACATTGATTTTATTACATTAGGAAGTAAATAAAAATCCGCACCAAATCTACTTGATGTGTGAAGATTTCCTTCATGAGGTAAAATTTAGAAAAAGATTTTGAATAGAGGAAGTCGGTCTGACTGTAAACCATTTTGTATTTCAAGGAAATGGGTTTCGTTCCTTTGTTGAGAACACCCAACCATTCCCTGCTTACTCTGCATCTCTGTCTCTGTCTTTTGTCTCTGTCTCTCTCTCTCTCTCTCACACACACACATATGCACACACCCACACAAACACACACACAACTAGAACTCTCCTTTCTAAATTCACCCATCTTTCTAGCCCCAACTAAAGTTCTAAGCTGACCATTTCAACCCACCCACACTCTCAACCTGTTTAATGGTACATGCTACTTAGATTAAACTGCAGCTGAATCTCTCTGAACTCACCAGAATGGCTGATGTCCTCCATTCCCTCTGTGAAATGGCACCATGGCACAGAAAATGCTCTTGGCTAGGAGGCACTTTCTAATATGCCAGTGTACTTCAGCTCCTACCAATCGAGTTGGATATTTACCAAGAGTCATTGTGTTTGTTCCCAAATCCGTTTATGACAGACATGTTTATGACAGTTGTATGCTGTTATATTTACATAATTTAATTAAAGATTACATAAAATGAGTAGAAAGAAGGCAATTTTTTAATAAAAATTATATTAGACAGAGTCAAAAAAAGATTAACTGCTTTTTAAAAAAACTGTTGCTAAATTAAGTGTGGGTAGATATATTTGTAAAAGATCTTAGGGGGAATTTTAAAATCTAAAATGATTTTACACTAAAGATTGCTTCACAAATGTTTTTAAGTTCTCACTCGACTTAAAGAAATCGATACTTTTAAATTATAGAAGAGTTATGCAAGATAGATGATTGAAGTGGATGCCAAGAAGACCCTCAAAGAAAAGACCTTGGTCCTACATCAAAAGACTGGTAAATAGCAGGCATTTAGATGTTTTAAGTTGCTGTAACATGTCTAAGGTATGTATAGCAGCTTTATAATTTCCCACTTTAACCATTTTTTAAATTATCTGAACAATTACCAATCCAAATGATGCTGATTAATAAGAATTCTACTGCTTAGTAGGTATGTGACCTCAGACTACACATAAAGATTGTCACCTAAGAGAGGAGATCATCATTGTGGCCCACAGTCCTTAGCATTCCACATCAAATTGCATTGTAAAAAAAGAAGTCACATTTGTTTAAGGGGTCAGAAAACCCAAATTCTGGACCAAATTTACCACTTTCCAGTTTCTGACTTTGAACAATTTTCAGGTTCTATAAATATATCTATAAATCAAGAACAGTAACATCAGCCTACTTATTTCATAGTGGTTTTTTCTTTTTACAGAAAATAAGACACAATATTTTAAAGGCACTCTGAAAAGTGTAAGAAGCTATGTACATGTAAGGATGTAATGGTGGATGCTGACCACTTTTTTCCTGAGTGAACAAAGAGATGAATACATGGACAAAGAAGAGTGGAAATGAAGGAGCAACTCCCTAAGACCCTGATGACACAGAGAAAGGGTTGTTTTGGAAATGATATAATGTCTAAATGCACCCCAAATGCATTGTTAGTCTTTCCCCAAATGCATGGTCATTTTCTGCCAAAGTGGTCTTAAAACATGCTTCAAATCATGTCATTTCTTTCCTAAACCTCCTTCAATAACTGACCTCTGCCAGCACAGCAAAGACTACATTTAAGAACTTGATAGTACAGCTCCACAATTCTGTCTCTCTCTCACCATGAGATCACCGTAGACTGCAAGGCTCCTGCTAAACATGCCCACATTGCTAGGCTTTGCCCCTGATGTTACTCTGACTTGGAATGGACTTCTTCCAGAAATCCATCTCTGGAATGAAAGGCTCAAAAACCCTCCACCTCTTCCATTCCTCCAGTTCCCCTGGGCTCCCACAATACTTTATATATTTATTAAAAGCCTAATTTTGTCTTATGTTAGAGTTAAGGGCTCCCTGCTTGTTAAATGGCTCCAGGATGGACACCTCTCTTTTTATCTCCAAGTCACCACAAAGTATGTCAAACTGCCCTGTACAGAGCACAGTAGGCCTGAATGCAGAATTCCAACTGACTATGAAAGTAGTTCTGTTCACTCTAGTAGCTTCTATCCCTTACACTGGCATTTATTATGCCTTTTACAGTTGGATTTAGCAAACTACATAAAGAATAACCAGGGAAAAGTAATTCTTGGCTGTGTTTCTACCTCCCCTATCTGCTAGAAAAGGAAACACTCCATTGCAAGTCGGGACCATTTCATTTATGAGTCCAAGAAGCAATAAACCCTCTTAAAATACCTCTTTCATTTTAAATGGTTAATAATGCTTTTGCTGATCAGCATTTGAAGTGTTTTTGCACACACAAACCAATGTATGCGAAATCAGTCACTGCCTACAGGAATAAATAGGCCACATTGTGTTCCCAAGGTATACAGATAGGAAGAGAGCTTCTCAAGATTTTGTTTAAGGTAAAACATTTCCACAACTCCATAGGGGATCCTGTATGACTATAATTTACATGCATTCTCTCTAAGTGCCACTTTTGGTTATTTCAAGATTTCTAATGGCTCCCACAATAACAAGCTGTGAGTGCTTGCTGAGGAAGCCATAGCCACCACTGTAGTAATATATTTTCCAAACTGAGACTGGACTTCAGGGTGCCCACTAACTGCTGATGATCTACCTGATAGTAAATCTGCTAAGGTTAAAAAAAAAAAAAGGTAATAAATGGTCTCATCCTTTCCTCCTGTCATTTCCTAAAACAAAATTTCATGCAGTCCATGGTAGAACCTATTTGGAATTCTTAAACAGGCTCTTCAGGTTTTGTTCCTTTAAATTCCTGACATAAACTGTAAATTATATTTCATTTGTTTTCATGAATATTGTCCAATGAGGTAACCTCTGTCATTTGCTTCAGGGTTTTTCACATCCTTTACCCAAACACTGACACCAAAAAAGAAGTGAAAGCTGCTTTATCTTAACTAAACCAGCTAACATTTAGTTTAGTTTAAGCATAAGATAATGCATTTGTGAGAAGTGGTTAACTTTTCTATTCAACATATTTTATTCGTCACTCAAATAGCTGAGTTTTTCAGACATCTGAGTTTAAAAAAAAAAAACAAAACACCTTGTCTGTGTTCCTTGCCTTGGTCTTCATGAATTCAATATGTACCAAAACACCATTAAAACAGCCCCTCTCTGCCATCTGTAGCCTCCCACAAAGTTTAACTCTCACAACTGCCTGGATTCTCTCAATAGCTGTTTTCACCTCTGCTAACAGTATCATCAGTCAAAACCAGCTATTTTAGGGGACAAATCCTTAAAGTTCAAAAGACAGTTGTTTTAAAACAAATAAAGGAAAAGATGAACTCAAAAAAAGGACAATAATCTCACAGTAAAGAAGTAAAGGAATAAAGGGATATATGATTTACATGATAAAATTATAAATCTAAGTATAAAATGTATTAAAATATGACTTTTACAATATATAATATAAAAATAGATCTATAAATGAAAATACTCTCACACACAATTTCTCTCATCAAATCAAATTTGCATATATATTCTAGGGGTTAACAGCATTACTTGGAGAAATGCAGGCAACTCAATAGACATAAAACAAAACATTTAAGAAGTAACAGAGGTATCATTACTTATAGAATATGATAATTTACTGAGAAAATTCAAGATTATGAACTGAAAAACTAATTGAATTAAATAAGAGAATTCAAGTGACTGGATAACGTAAATATACAAAAATCAATTATTCATTTCAAGGGACCCTTATTTAATATTTACTGCATGTCAGGTAATATGCTAGGTGTATTACATAGGTCCAAGCCTTAGGTAATAACCTCTACCAATAAAAACCATTCAGAAGATATGTGCGAATGATGATTCTATGCACGGTAGCAACGACAAAACAAAGTAACTTTAACAAGAAATGTGTTGGATCTACCTGAAGAAAACTATAAATCTCCTTGAAAAAATAGGGAATTTTGTAAAACGACTGAGCAGGAAAACATGCCATGTTACTGACTGAGAAGACTAACAATTATAAAGCAATTCCAATGAAATTGGACAGTAAATACTCCTCTTTGGAAATTGAAAAAAAAAATGTTCCAAAGTTTATTTGAAACAGTTAGGAGAGCTAAAAATATTTTGGAATAAAGATAAGGAATTTTCCCAAGTTCTAAAGGCAAAATAATAATGACTGGCCAAAGAAACAGAGAAGTCAGTGGAGCCACTGAGTGACCCCAGACAGAGATAGTCCTATAAAAAAGAACATCACAGTTCAGTGAGAACAGGATGGGCAATATTTAATTATAGTTTTGGGAAACACTGACCACGTAGAAGAAGTCTTTTCAGAGCTTCATATTACACCATTCAGTAAATGTAAATTTAATTAGTGGTGATTTAAGACACTATGTGAAATGTGAATTTATGTAAGTTAAAAAATACATAGGTGAATATTCATCTAGTCAACTTTAGTAATAGAGAAATGTAAATTAAAATAATAACGATATCCAACTTTTCACCTATCAAATTGTGCGAGATTAAAAATTATTATGTTCAATGCTGGTAAAGGTGAAGTAATGTGAGAATCTCGAAAGATCTTTGGAGTATAAATTGGTAACATGTTTCTAAATGGTAACTGAACAATACATATGAAGGCAGGCAGGCCCACTGATTCAGAAATTCCCCTTCTAGGAATTTTGGGGGGAGGCAGGGGTAGTTTCCTGGCTGGAAATTGAACCCAGGCTGCAGCATTGAGAGCGCTGAAGGCTAGCCACTACACCACCAGGGAACCCCCCCCTCCCTCCTAGAAATTTAACCCAAATACATCATCAGAAAAGTGGCAAAAGATCTATGTAATGCAATTTGCATCAAATTATAGTAGCCAAAATTAGAAAGATTTTAAGGACTGTTTATCAATGAACTACAACTCCAAAAATTTACACATCTGATTTGAAGATTTTAATTAAATAAATTTCTCCTACAGTAATACTATGTGAAAAAATGCAACTCAAAGTTATAATGTAGACATAACGAAATTCATTTGAGAATGCATACATATTTACATACAACACAAAATTAGGACAAGAATGGGGTTACAATTAATTTTAGTTTATTTTTATAATTTTCAGTATTTTTCTAATTTCTACTCTAAAATTTTTTTTTGTTTTTAGAGGGAAAACAGCATTATTTAAATAAAATGGTATCATAGACAATATCAAACTTTAAAAAATAACTTAAATAAATTCAAAGATAAAAGATCCACAATGATCTTATAAAATCTGAATAAAGTCTAAAGTTTAGTTCATAGTACTTTATCAATGCTGGTTTCTTAGTTTTGACAAATGTAATACAAGTAATTTAGGTAATATTTGCAAGTAAGATCTATTAGAAGATATAAAGTTCATCATCAGTCCTTTAATAACCTTAGTCAAAAAGCTGGCCTGCTGGGAGGTGTTGAGGGCTTGTCTTTGAGACTTTGTCTCCAATTATTGTTGCAACTTTTCTGTAAATCTAAAATTATTCAATAATAAAAAAGTCTACTAAAAAAAAAGAAAATTCATAATAGGTAAATTAGCATCTTTGGAAAATGGACTTCTACTTTTGAGGACATTATCACCATGGGGAACCATGTTCACTTGTAAATCACCCCTTGGAACTCACCAAAACTACAGAAAACTAGACTAGTTGATTTTAAGTGGTAGAATTGGGAGTGGTTTTATGCTTCATTTATTGATTCTTTTAAATTGCTACAATAGTAAATGGAAATATATTTTAAAATTTGGAGCCACTTAAAGACAAAACACAAGAGGGGGACCCCAAAAATGTAATTTATTTATAAAAAATTGTATATTTATTCTTACATGTTTAAACTTCAGTCACCTTCAAAGTACTCTCCATTTGATGCAATTCACTTATTGAGACACTTTTTCCACTGCTCAAAACAGTTTTTGGAACTCCTCTACTTTGATGCTTTTTAGTGCTTCTGCCACTCTTCGTTTCACCATTTCCACATTAGCAAAAAGTTTCCCTTTAAGAACATTTGTTCATTCAGGGAAACAAAAAGAGAGTCATTTGGGGCGAGATCAGGTGAATAAGGAGGGTGGGGCACAGGGGTCATGCCATTTTTTGGTCAAGAAGTGCTGGAACATTTAGTGCGATGTGGGCAGGTGCGTTGTCATGCTGCACGTTGTCTGTGTAAATCACCCATTGTGAAATGGGCAAACACGTTGAAAGAGTCTCCAAAAAAAATAAATTCACTGAAACCAAACACCTCTCACAACAACACCAGCTCTTACACTGATGCAAATGGGTTCCTAGAACCTAGCAGGGGAAGCCTATACTACAAGGAGCCTGTCCTCCAGAAGATAATTCCAGATTCTTCTGGGTCGCCCCTTGCACTCGGCTGCCCCACTACATTACTTGGATTCTTTTCTCTTTTATCCAAGCAACCTTCCACATTCCTAACACATGGTAATAATTCAACCTCTATACTTTTTCAACTGTATTTCTGAACAGTGTCTTCAGCTTACTATCACGAAGTCCCAGATATCATACAGAAAACAAATTTATTCTAGCAAATACCAATAAACCCTTGTGGGAGTGCCATCTCCTACCTGTACTCTGCTTCCCTCCCCAAACATCCCAGGTACTTCTCTGTCTACCATTAATAGAGACCCCACCACCCAGATCCTACTTCTTTGTTGCAAGAACAGAGAAAAGCAACACTTCAATTAATTTACAAAACTCAGAAACCTAGAAACTAAGACTACAGACGACCAAAGGACCTTAGATCTCATTATATCCCAGGGTCTCTGATTGCTCATTTCTAAGAGAAGCCAGACAATCAATTGCAGAACCAAGAGTCCTCAATCCACCACTACTGCAGTCAGCATCCCTCTATCTTCCCTTTCGCATATGAGAAATGGAAAACAAACTACTTCATGAAAAACACTGAAGATTGCTGAACTAATCAAACTCCTCATTTCATAGGGAAGAAAATAGATGGAAGTTAGGGGTAGATGATTTAGGTGGGAGGAGTTAAAGTTGACCATATTTTATTTATCTAGTTATTGATAACTCACCAACTCCCCACCCCCACAACACTGTTCTTTCATCCTCAAGGCAGACAGACCAAAGTTGAATGGGGGTGCTTTCAGTTCATGCTTGTGATGGTGTTATGCAAGAGTAACCCAAAGAACACAAGATAATGCTTAACCACGGTGAAAGAAACAGGGCCTGTCCAAACTTGTCTCTATCCACAGATGGGGGCAAGGGTAGGCAACACCTTCCTGTCACTGTGACATACAAACCATGAAAATCTATTTCTTAGGAGCCTTTCTGGAGTAAGATGTCACTGGGTAATTTCAAGGAAAAAGATAAATCTACTCCTTCGCCATATGAACCAGAGTATTAATATAAAAAGAAAGAATGTGTTTCAGGATTTAAAGGACCTAGTTGAGCTCTTAACTACTAAATTATTTTCACCAGCAGAACTAATCATTTTTTGTTTAAGTTCTAGACTTGCAGGAAGTGGGAACATTGAAGTGTAAGAGGTAGAAATAAATAGAGAGGAAAATTGGGTGGTTGTATAAAAAGATTCGTAGTGACCCTAGCCTTCTATCCCTTCAAGTCAGGTTCCCAGACCCCACAGCCACCTAGCTATTTGATTAAAGTAATTAAAAGACTGACATTGAACTTAAAGGTGCTTCCCAAACCCATCTTATTAGCCAACACCTGCTCCATTCATTCAGCATTCGGAAAGCATAAAGCTCAAGAAATACTTTTGGTTCATTAATAGCCTAAAACCTCCTTTTCTCTCTATGTCTTACTACCTGGAGCTGCATTGTCCAACACAGTATCCATTATCACATGCAGTTCTTGAGCAACTGAAATGTGGCTCACCCATGAGTGAAATCATATGGTTCTCCACTTTTACTGTGAGTCTTACTTCACTTAGCAAGACAATCTCCAGATCCATCCATGTTGTCACAAATGGCAGTTTTTCATTTTTGTTATGGCTGAGTAATAGTTTATTACATATATGAACCATATGATTTCACTCATATGTGGGATATAAAACTGAAAGCAACAAATGAACAAAACAAACAAGAAAATCTCATAGACACAGACAACAACTTAACGGTTACCAGAGGGTAAGGGGCAGGGGGAGGTAGAAGAGAGTAAGGGGTTCAAATACATGGTGAAAGAAGATCTGACTTTGGGTGGTGAACACACAATGCAAAATACAGAGGGTATATTATAGAATTGTACACTTTAAATCTATATAATTTTATTAACCAATGTTACCAAAAAATGTAATTAAAAAAGAAAAAGATTGGAATCCATGTAATTCTTATTAGTCAATGTCACTCCAAGAAGTCTAACAATAAAAAATAAAAATAATAAAAAAAAGAAATGTGGCTCATCCAAATTGATACGTACTTTAAGTATAAAATACACACTGGATTTCAAAGACTTAGTAGTAAAAAAATGTAAAATATCTCATTAATAATCTCTTTTTATATTGATTACATGTTGAGATGATAATATTTTTAATATATTAGGTTAAATAAAATATATTATTAAAATTAACTTTACCATTTGATTTTTTTACTTCATTATGTCTGTGGCTCACAGTTGTGGCTACCATAATACTTCTACAGAGCAGCTCTACTCTGGTGATAATGTGGTTCTAGAATTAGAGATGTTTAAATCAAGTGGCAAGTACAGGCTAATCTTTCTGACTTTTATGGAAAACTGGTGGGGGAACTAAGTCCTGATTAACTCATCTCAAGGCAAAACTCATTCATAGAAATCATCTGAGTCCCATCCATCAGCTCAACACAGAAAATATGAGAAAGCTCCGACACTTGATTTAGGTCCAGGGTAAATGCCCACAATTCAATGTTAACACCTCTTTCCTTTCGGGACACTTAAAAGGGAGATGTGGAGCTTGATGACACTGCTGTGATGAAAGCAATGAAGAGAAAATATGAAGATGGAGGAGGAAGGAAGAAAGTGAAAAGGGTGAGAGAGAGAAGGTAAACAGATTGAGATGGAAAGAGAACAGAAGGAATGGTAAAAGTACAGATTGAAAGGTGGAGATTGGGAAGAAACAGGCAGAGTAGGGAAGAATATCTCTATGGTAGAAAAAAAAAAAATCCAACACCCTACCCACTGCTCAAAGTAATTATGAAGCCTAAGACTGAGAAGGCCAGTATCAAGAACAAAGTGACAACACCCAGGGAGATAACTCAAGAGGCTCCCTCCGTTCAGCAGAGAAGTACAACAGTGAAGGTAAAAGTAACATTCTGGGCACTCGGCATCCTTAGAATGTCTCTGAGTGAAATGGTCAAAGCCATATCGTGTAACTCACTTCTCTGCCTTTCATCTTAATGGTCATAAGCCTGCAATTTCACCAAGCACAATTCCCATTTCAGTCTTAAAGTACAAGGCACTGCCTCACGAGCCCATGAAAATGTATCGTTTTCATCTATTCTCTTGAATCTAAAAATAAGCAAATAAATAATAACATACTTCGACTATGCAAATACACAGATTACTTTGAGTTTTTCAGGGACAAATACAGTACATCATGACTAGTGTGGCCTCTAATATTGTCTCCAGAGAGGGTTCTCCACAGATCAAGCTGGTCGCCCTGTTACCAGGGCTTTGGTTTTCTGAAAGTTCACATGTAAGGTAGCAGTCTAGTGTTTAGAACACACTGTCATGGAGAGCAAAATAAAACAAAAATGAATGGGTAGACAAAGGCCCAGGCTAGTCCAAAAAGTCTCTTTAACTACAAAACTGAACTGTGTGACTAAGAGTAGTCCTAGGTGTAGGAGCCATGATGCACTGCTCAAGCAGAAGGAACAAAAAAGGACACAAAATATCACTCTCTCCTGGATGGGAGCTAACACTGCCAGCACAACTCTAACATAAGAATGCTCATCAACACCTCTTAATTGTGCAGATTCACCCAAGCACTCACAGGAATACTTGAAAGAACGCTAGGTGGCCTGAATTTAGCTGAGATGCAAGTGGCAAACAGGCCAAGTTTGAGATGGCAGCAGGATGGCTCCCCCCGCCTCCCATTTTATTCTTACTAGATACCTCGGAGACTAAACCAGAGATTCTCGAACTTCTCCAGTTCATGACATCCGGGTGTCTTAGTAATTTTTTCATGGCATCACTAGGCCAAGAGAATACCTAACAGTTTTGTCTGTTAAATAGGTAGATTTAAAAATTTTGACAAATATTTGTTCTAACAACTTAGCAGCCATTCAAAAAAATAATAACAAATAAATTGATAGAAATGCCTGTTTTTATTTCATCCTTAATTAACGACAATTATCAATGGGATGTGTTTGTTGCTGGGACTGCACAGCTTCTCAAACTGTGAAATCTGTTTGAACTCTGCCATCCATTGCCTGCTTCATGTTAATTTTTACACGGTACTGTCTTTTTAAGGATAGCAAACCCCAAAAGCCCAGCTTTGCAAAGATATGACATCATTAAAAAGGAATGTAGTGATTTAATATTGAAACTATGAACTACCTTGAGCCAGTAATTCACAGGATAGCTGACAGACATTGCCTATTTGTTTTTCTTAAACAAAAACAAACAAACAATATATATATATATATATATATATATATATATATATATATATATATCCCACAGCCTCCACATAAATTCAATGCAGCACCTGGGGACCTCAGAGAATAGTTTGGAAAGCTGCAAGACTAGATTTACCCACTGCAACCTATCAAGAGTATTCTTGCTAGGTTTCATCTCAAAATAAGGGGGAAAATATTTATGTGGACCAGACTGAAATGGCCTGAAGTAATCTCTGACCTATTCTATTAGGAGTGTTCTACACTCAAGCCGCAGCAGCCCTCAGTTAACTGATAAACCCCTGGGTGACTCTCAGACTCTGCAGACTCAGGGACAAGAATGATGGGGGTTGGTGGGGGTGCGGGGGGCGGAGGTCAGGACAATGTTAAAAATATTGATCGCTATTCTTTAACTACTTCACTCTAAAGTATAATGTAGGTCATTGTCTAGAACTGCAGTTTATATTTTTTTATTAATTAACCTGTAAGATAAATGTTTAGTCAATATTACAGACTACTAACTGACAGAAGGCAGGTGCCCAGTGTATGTTTTATTATAATCACACGATTTTTCACATACTTTGTTCACTTGGTTTCCAAGACATCTTCCATCCTGGTTTTCCTCTTACCTCACTGGTTTCATCTTTGCAGTTTCTTCCTCTTCTAAGCCTCTAGTGTTAATTGCCCCATGGCTCAATTCTTGGCCATTTGCTCCATCCTAACTCTTGCCCTGGGTGGTCCCTTATAGTCCCAAGACATCAAATAATCATCCCTATGCTATTAACTCCCACATTTCTATCTCTAGCTTCCTCTTCACTCCAAAGTTCAAGACTTGTATATCCAATTATGTACTTGGCATTCTCACTGGAAGACTAAGAGGTATCCCAAATACAATATGTTCAAAACAAAATCTTGACTCTTACCCTAAAACCCAGATTTCTTCATCTCAGAAATGGTACTGACATTCACTACATGGTCAGGCCAAACACCTAGAACTCTTCCTTGACTCTTCTGCTTCTTATCACCACATCTAATCCTTCAGCAAGTCCTACTGGCTCTACCTTCAAACCCTACCCTGAATCTGAACCCTCAATACCATCTATCTCACCAGAACTGCTGCATAATCTAACTGGTTTTCCTGTTTCCACTCAGTCTATTCTCAACACAATAACCAGAACTGATTTGTTTAAATGTAAGTTAGATCATATCAATCCTTTATTTAAAATCCTTCAAGGAGTTCCCATCACACTTGAATTCTCTGAACTCCCTACTTCAGTCTATAAAGGACCTAAGTCATCAGTCTGTACCAGAATTATGTCAGAACCTATGCATTTGCTTTTACCTCTTTCAGGAACACTTTTCCTTAGATCTACAGACAGCTCACTCCTCACTCAAATCAGAGACACCTTCTCTGGGCACTCTTTATAAAATATTCTCCCCATCCCTCTGAATCCTATTATTCTGCTTCATTCCTCTCTCTATAGCACTTAGTACCCCATGAAGTTACATGTTAGGTATTTGTTCATTGCTACTTCCATTAGAACATAAAGTGGGTGCAGTTACTTTGTCTTGTACATGTGGACGCACAGTGGGCTCTCAAATACTTAATAAAAAAGCAGTCTTCTGCCTTCATGAAATTTCCATCTAGTGCAAGATAAAAGGAAAAAGATGCTGGGCTCAAAAGACCTAGTATTCAGTTTAAAATACGTTGTTTACTGTGCTAATCTCGCAATATGTTACTTAATATATTAGCATTTCTTACGCACCAAGCATTATGCTAAATTGTGGACATACATGATCTTATTTAATTTTTAAGTTTCTTAGAGGTAAGTACAAATATTATCCTTCAGAGAGGGCAAGTCTCTTGCTCAAAGTGATCAGAGCAGGAGTTTGGATTTAGTCTCAGATCCATCCACTCCTGATCCATACCCTTATCTATTCTTATCTATTTACACTATGCTACACATATGTACTGCCTCTATGTCATTCTCTTTAAAAAAAATGGAAGAATTGACCTAGAATTACCTCTAATGCTTCAATTCTACTTTATATACATATATATATATATATATATATATATATATATATATATATATAAAAATTGTCACCTGTAGTGCTTGAAATTTAATTTCTGTATTAAATCACAAGAACTCTTTTACCCAAATACAATTCAATGATGACAACTGACTACATACCAATGCAAAATATGTCCGTACAAAGACCAGGTGCCATGTTAAGGTGGTGAAGCATAAAATAAAATATTCCTTATGCCACTTCATCACTCATATTATCCACATTATTTTCTCCTCCAAAGACTATAAATTTAAACAAGATCTACTAGAGGTGACAGGTTCACAACTTGAGAGTCAATCAAAGCAGAATATTTCAGTAAAACACATTTACCCTAGTTCTTCATCTGTCGGCAGGGAAACCAGTTACCTAACTTATGCAGAAAGAACCACACCAACTCCTTGCCCCACATATCCAGTAACTGACTGTGCAGGATAGAGTACCTCAGATGGACCTCTCCTGCAGTTTGACACAATGCTAAAAAAAATTTCTGAGGTGCTCCAGCTAAATTCTGGCATAATACAAGACTGAAGAACAGGCATTAAAAGTTCAGAAATGCAGTAAAATGACTTTTCTTCTTTTTTTCTATTGTAATATATTAATAAATTAGGAATAGTCCATCTGTGTACCCTATATGATACCATGGTTCTCACTGCGCATGCTATTTAGCATATACAACTGCAGGCCTACATTTTTACACACACATATAGATTCTCCTTAGCAAATTTGTGGTTCTTGATTGCATACAGGACAGATATCTACTATGATAATGATGCATAGTTATTTCACTAAAAAATATTATAAATAGTAAAAAAATATCCTGATGCAACTCAAAGATAAAGAATTATTTGAAAAACAAACTATGTGTGTATATTCAACTTTACTATTGAACATGGGCCAAATTTAGCAAAAATAACACCAACTGTAATATTTGGCAATACTCAGAACCTAATTTGAAATTATTTTTTACTCCTAAGCCCATAAATTTTATAGAACTTCTGGTAAATCTTCATGTCACAGTATGACCCATATATGTAAAGGCTTTAAGGACTCAATTCTTTCATAAAAATCAAGACTTTGGAAAATGTGAGTGGGAGAGAAGGAAGAGGAAATAAAGGAGAATATCTGAAGGTAAAAGGGAGTATCAATGTTTAGAGACTAAGAGAAAAGCTATCCCCCCAACACATACAGCCACCCCACACACACCTTTGTTCCCTCTTAAACTTTATTGGTTCCCAAGCAGTGGTATGCGTACCACCCGAGGCACATGCTGGGCCATTCAGCGGTGCGCAAAAAATAATCAGTAATGGCAAAAAAGGGAAAAAAAAGTAAAGTAAAAAATACAAAATGTTAGTTATGGAACAATAAGTGTTGAGTTTGAATCACCATTAGAGACACTTCAAAATTAGATCACATTAGCAAATGATGATTGGTGAGGGTGTGGCTATGAACCCTTCCTCCAAACCACTCTTTTAGCACTCATTACGCAGTTTCAAAACAATCCATTTGCGACCATTTCTAGAACTTTCCCAAACATATAAATACATCTGTAGCCAGACTGTTTGATCAGCTTAGTTATTAACTGAATAAAAGTGTGTTGTCTTTCATTGTTATTCTTTTCAAGTATTATTTATTTAATGTTTAAATACTTGATCATTATCAATACTTAACTGTGTTATGAATGTTGTAAAATTAAATCTGTGGTTTGTACTTTTAGTGTAGTAATTTTTCTTTCCTAACTTATCACCTCATTTCCACTATTTTACATCAAGGTAAGTGCTGAACAAAAGAGTCAATATTTAAAACCGACTGTTTTAAAAACAGGGGTACAATTTATAAAATTGGACTTAAAAGGGGTACACAAGTAGAAAAAGGTTGGGAACCACTGCCTTAGGGTAAGATTTTTTGCTAGATGTTTCTAGTTCTTGGACATTTTCTGGTCTCTAGACTCTAGGTCTTGAGTCTTTAGGTCAACAATGAGTCTACAGATAGGCTAGCTATAAATTAGAAAAGGACACAGCCCTTTAGGAGCAAGGGAACCTAACAGAAGGTACCATCCACTCTGGGCTAAATTCTCAGAGATGAAATGACTTCTAAGTAGTGATTTGCAAGTTCTGGCAAGACTGACTTCTAGATGCATAAAAATGAAAATTCAGCAAAAAAATGGGAATTAAAATGACAGCCAGGCCCACAGTGTTTAATGTCAGAAAAAAATTAATCTTTCATTTCTTTCTCCTTGACACTTCCTGGCTACTTAGCTATCAATAGCATCAATAGCACTAACACTTCCAAGTCTGTGTCTGACAAATATTAGGAAACTGACTACTAACTCATCCTGCAAATCAGGCTTCATCTCTAGCTCCTGGTTCCTAAAAGGCTCCTTCTTACAAATCATAAAACAATCATCAAAATAATTTCATTCAACTTCCTTATTTTCCAAAGTGCCCAGATTGATACGGTGACTCTCTTAAAAATTTCTAAGAAAGCCTCATTCTCTTAATCCCAAGTGATCATTTCTTTTTTTTTTTTTTTTTAATTCATTTTTATTGTTAGACTTATTGGGGTGACATCCCAAGTGATCATTTCTACTACACTACTACATTGCTAAGGAAATGAATGGATTTGCTATCCAGCCATCCATTAATAAATAAGAACACAGGTTTTATATATGTGTCTGTATGTATGTACATATACACACAAACATGTGTATGGACGTATATATGGTACATTATACAATATATATAATACATGGCATTTCACAGGATATATATATCCTTGTATATACATATGTGTGTATATGTATACATAAATGTGTGTGTATCTCCATAGCATGCCCAGAACTGTGCCTTGCTCTATAAATGTGTATTAGATTGAGTTACAATCTCAAATCTACTGAGATTTCTGGCCACATCTTGGTCACCTTTGACTTTCCAGTAATCAGCACAAGAACACCTTGGTTAAAACCAATGCTCAGAGAGTATTAGTTATTTGACATAGCAAAGCTCTTAACATACACTCAGAAAAGAAAAAAAAAAAAAAAGAATTAGAAAGACATCAAATTTGTCATGTAAAATGCATATGGGACCTAAAGAAAAGGGATATAAGAAGAAAGGCTAATATCGAAAACAAAGAATACACATATGCCATGCAGTATAACAGTTGCAAAAAGGGGGTCATCTTTATCTTTCACTTCGCCACTCACCAGCCTCCACAAATTCTAGCATAAACAATGTCTTTCTTTTTAAGATTTTGACCCAGTTAAAACAAAAATACCTCCAAAATTTGTAATACTTTACTCAGCAGATCAGCTCCTTCACTGAAAGCAGATTTAGTTTACATCAGTGGGTTTGGAGGACTGCCCCCTAGGAGACATCTGGAAATTTTAGGGGCATTCTGGGTTGTCACCATTATTGGCATTCAGGGGTGAAGAAAGGGATGACACACAGTGCTAACCACAAAGAATTATCCCACATTTCACATGATTTTTAAGTGTCTCATGTAGATAAAGACCTGTTTATAATCATCTGAGTTTAGACTCTAAGTCCATTTTATTTTCATGATTCTTATTTGTGCTAAAAAATGAAGTTATAGTGCAAATAAAAGGAATATTGATCATTATTTTGAGAGAAATATTATGAAGTATTATCCACCATTTCATAAAATGATATCACTGAAAACAGAACTAGATATCTGAACCATCAATACAACAAATACAATTCTGAATCGTCAGAATTTTAGCTAATTCCACATTTAAGTGCAAGTCTATCTGACTTCTTCATTATGCCTTCTAGTATAGTTGTGCTGGAACATTTTCATATTTAAATGTATATTATTTTATTATAAATTATATTCTTTTTATTTCCCTTGTATTTCAATTATGAAAGTATATTGAATTTTTAAAATTATTTGTATAAGTACATAATACTGTCCATAAATTCTGTTTGAGAATAATAAAAAAGGCAATAAAAAAAAGTAGGGTTGTGAAACAGAGGTTTAGATGGAAGGCAGGAGAGAGCAGAAAGAGTATCTGGTGGGAAAACACCACTGAGAAGAGAAAGGGGGCAAAAGTGATGCCTGGCAACAGCCCACAGAAGGTCCTTGATCACCACTTAAAAATGAATTTGCTTTGTTTAATTCTGTTTCCTAGGCAAAAATGCCATGCCGGTGTTTGTTATGGCTTACAGGAGTCAGCTAGATGCACGGAAGGAGTAGGGGCACTGGAGCAAAATAGGCCGCATTCAAACCCTAGTTCTGACTCTTATGAGTCATGTAAACTTGTGCAAATAATTTCACTTCTCTAAATGCTGATTTCCATATATATCAAGTGAATTAAGTTTTTAAAAACCTTGCAAGTTGGCTCTGTTGAACCTCTGAGCCTATCACCATGACTGGCATATCATAAGCTTTCAGAGGTTAATTTCTGCCTTCCTGCGCCTAAGGGTTGCTTAACCCTCTAGTGCCTTCTGAAAGAGAAAAAGTTATGATAATTGTATTAGTTATGTATTGCTACATAACAAATTACCATCAGTTTAATGGCTTAAAACAACACATGTATGGTCTCAGTTGCTGTGGGTCAGGAATCTGAGCATGGCTGAGGTGGGTACTCAGCTTCAGGATCTCTCACAAAGCTATAAATTAAGGTGTCAACTAGAGCTAGAGTCTCATCTGAAGGTTCATCTGGGAAGGACCTGCTTTGAAGCTCACGTGGTGTTGTTGGCAGAACTCAGTTTCTAGAAGGTTGTTGGGCTGAGGCCTTTAGTCCTCACTCTCTGTTGGCCAGAGGCCTCCTTCAGTTACTTGCCATCTGCACCTTTCCAACATGGCAACTTGCTTCATCAAAGCATACAAACTGAGAAGACAGTCAAATCCGATATCAAAATAGAAGTCAAATCTTTTGTAACCTAATAACGGAAGTGACATTTCATTGTTTTCGTTAGGGTTAGAAGCAAGTCTCTATATCCAGCCCACACTCAAGGGGTGGCTATTATACAAGAGCGTGAATTACAGGAGGTGGGAATGGTGGGGGGCCGTCTTAGAGTCTGCCTGTCACAACAATAAAATGGATGATTGTACAGAATTTTCTTCTATATAAGTGCAAAAATTTCCTGAGCCAAATATGTAAAGAAAATATGTTTTCAACACCTAATCTAATGTTCTCCAACTTTTAAGCATTTAACTTTCTGATCGTCTGTGATTTGTATATGATAGATTCCTATTAAAATCTGGCACAAAAGCCAGGAGTATTCAAATGACAAGTGGATTCTCTTTGATTATATAACCCAAGGCAACAAGAAACAGCTATGCTGAAAATTTTCAAATCTGACAGCGAAACTACTTCAAACTACAATATTGTTCAAGGTGATTTTAAATACAAATCATAGGTCTGTATACTTGGAAATTCCTCCCTTTGCTAAATTCTAAATACAAAATAAGACTAAAGATTTAATGGATCACCTATTAAATGCTCTTTCATAATTCCCACATCTAAAAATAAAAATCTGGGTTAGCTTTAAAAAAAAAAAAGTGTTACCTTATAAAATACATGGGCCACTACTGAAAAACTGATGGAAAGCATCACAATTTATATACTTCAGTGATCTATCTTTCAAGAAAAAAAATAGACTAAAAAAAAAGACTCTTCCAAGAATTAACTTCTGCTGGTGGTCATACTTCTAAAATCTTCTCCTTTACTTTGGAGTAATATTGGCTAAAGAATACAATTTCTGTGATTATTTTGGAAATGTCACTGTTATTTAAGACATATCCCCCAAACTACCTTTATGTTGGGGGAATAAGTTCCTATGTGTCTCACTCAACTCACACTCCACTTTCCTGAACAGTGGCAAGTGCCTGAGGTGGAACCCATGTTTATGAGGCTCTGCCCACAACTCAGCTGGATGAACCAGACCCGACCCACACTGGACAAACCCAACTCTTTCCAAGGACACTGAAATGGGATAGAGGGATACTACCTAGTTGATTCATAGCAAAGAAGTTCTGAGTACATTACATGTTTATGGCTAGAGAAGAAAGTCACGAAGAGAACACGCATACTGTGATGGTTAATTTCATGTCAGCTTGATTGGGCCACAGTGTTTTCAGATATGCAGTCAAATATTATTTTGGGTATGTCTGTGAGGGTGATTCTGGATGAGATAAACATCTGAATTGGCAGGCTGAGTTAAGCCCTCTCCAATTGTGTGCAGGCCTCATCCAATCAGCTAAAGGCCTTAACAGAACAAAAAGGTGAACCATCTCATCAGTAAGGGTTAACTTTTCCTGCCTGACTGCTTTGAGCTGAGACATTGGTCTTTGCTGGTTTTCAAAACTGAACAGACACATCAGCTCCACCATCTTTTGGACTAGAATTTATACCATTGACACCCCTAACTCCTAGGGTTTTGGACTCAGACCAGAACTACACCACTGGCCCTCCTAAGTCTCCAGCTTGTCAACTACAGATCTTGGAACTTTTTAGCCTCCGTAATTGAGTGAGTCAATTCTTTATAATAAATCTCTTTATATATTGATTCTGTTTCTCCAAAGAATCCTGACTAATACACTAAAAGACACAGAAAAGCAATCTGAAGGGAGAAGAATGAAGTGATATTTCAAGAGAAGAAGAAATTAAAAATCACATTGTCTAGGCCTAGGGAGGAGCATGGAAGTATCTTGTTCTTATACTTTTAGTCCTTCAAAGGATCTGGCTGTCCATCCTCTCCTTGGGTTCCATGAAACACTCCTGGTTTCATATAAAAAAAAATCCTTTTTTATTTAAGCTGGCACAGTGGGTTCAGTTACCTGTAACCAAAGGAATCTTGAATAAGATGCTTGGTAAATCAGTAGAAAGCTCCGGGCTCCAGGTTGACTCCCCATAACGCTACAAGGAGCAAAGCTCCCTGTCTCATCCCAACAGAACACAGTAGAATGGTTAAGACACAGGCTCTGGTGTCACAGAGCATCTGCCTGCATTCAATTTCCAGCTTTGCCACATACTAGGCATCTGACCACTGCTTACTTACTTCACCTCTCCAAGCCTCAGTTTTCTTAATCTAATGAATGTGGAGTTGTTATAAGAATTAAAGAGAATCTTGAGCTCTAGGACCATCATGAAGGCCTTCTGGGTTATTCTCTAGTCGTGTGGCCCAGCAGCTCTGATTCATGCAGCTGCTGGCCCAGAAGAAGTATACAAAATGTTAGCCATTATTCTATTTTTCTTTTTTCCATCACATTCCCTACTTGATTGCCACCAAAACCACTATCTCAAGCAAGTAAGGAGGAGCACTTTTAACAGAAATCAACACAAACACCTGCAACAATTCATTTGGCAATGTTTTTTCTGCTTCAGCTCACTGTTCTTTTCAAAATAAACATGTACCAGACACTACACCACCAAACACAGAAGTTATGGTAGACAAACTGGGTCTTTCAGGAAATCTTCTCAATTTCCAAGAACCTAGCCTGCTGAGGCAAACCCTGTGCCAAAAACAAACAAACAAACAAACAAAAAACAATATTTGACAGAAATATTTAGGGCTCTGAAGTCAGTGAGACATGGGTTAAAATCCCCATGAGTTCTTGGTTAATTTCTTAAATCCTCCTAAGCCTCTCTTTACTTGTGTTTTTAATGAGGATACTTCATAGGGTAAGGAAGGATTAAATTAAAATATGTAAAGCTAAGACCAGTAGTAGAAATTAAAAAGGACTAAATAATTAATAGGTCACTTATTTTCAACCTTAGAATAACCAGAAACTAATGTATTCTACTTAATAATATACGAATAATCAATCACTCAATGGCCCCAAGAAATAATTTTGCTAATAACTTACATAGAACTAATCCTGTACATTGAACTACTTTACCTTAAGCAGTTGGGTAAATTCTGAACCCTTCATTCCAGTTTGTCCAGGATAATCCCAGGCATAATTATAACAGGGTCCCATTTCATGCCTGAAAAGTGTTCTGGTTTGGATAATAGATTGTAAGATCACCCTATCTAAATAATAAAAAATATTTAGATGGAAGATAAACTTGTAAAATACGTTATTTCACCTCAATGTTTCATTACTGTCATTTAATTTTTTTTCTTTCTAGCTTTTGAAGCAAACTGTGAAAAAACAGAAAGCATTTAGGGTTCTATATTCACACATCAAGTAGATTTTTATACTGCCCAGCCTTGGGAGTTATGACTAATCTATAGGCCTTTATTATTGTAAAGGACAAGTCACATGAATAAATAGGGTAACCGGGTGGTGCCATCTCACTCAGCAGCAGTTGATGAGTGGTTTATGGAGAGCAATACTGCCCCACACAGATTTGTATTCAGGGAACAACAATACTTTTCATGTCTCTGGCAGTTTATTGTATAAAATGCACCTTCAGCCTTACCATCTAATTTAACTCTCAAAGTAAATACCATTTTCTTTCTTTCTTTCTTTCTTTTTTGTTCTCCCTCTACCCACAAACATCATTTTCTGTTGCACCATCTCATGTGCACCTAAGACTGCTACACAAATAGATGACTCCCTGGAAAGCCAATGTGTCAGCTCACAAGTTCTCTGGTGTTCATCTTCTCCCTACTGAAGATCCCCAGTCCCTGCTTCAGACTGTCCTTGAGTAGCAAGGTCCTACATCAGGGCTGGGCAAGACGTCAATCACAGTCCACTGGTGGACTGCCAGGCAATTATGGGGTGATTGCTTAAATAATAAAATAAATAAGTAGTGGACCACAACACGTGGAGAAAATTAAAAGTGGCCTTTGCCCTGAAAAAGTCTGTCCAGGCCTGTCCTACACCTTAAGTCTCATTTTATAACCTGTTTATTATGTCAGAGCCAATTATAGACCTTCTATTTCTTTCATTATTCAAATAAGGCAACCATGAAAATAGGTATTAAGTATAAGTCACCAACCACTTATCCTTAAAATTCTATGGGTCAGAAATAGCAAATTTACTCATATTATGACATCCTCTTGCCTGGATTTAAAGACTTCATAGACAGAGGCATGGAAAGGTAATTGTGCATCTACTGATGTCACTCAAGCTGTCATCACAGACGGTCTGACTCCTACCAGAGTAGACAATGGCCTCCCTGCTCAGGAGGCCCAGAAGTTGCATACTGTCCAGTACAATTTTCCAAAACAAGGGCCCATTTCCTCAGCTCATGGATGAAAATGGCAGCTGAATGATTTTGAGTTTTTAAAAGTACACTCTTTCAGGAATGATAGCAACAATAAGCTCCAGTGGAGAGAAGGGGCAAGATTTCTCAGAACTCCTGTAGCAGGAGCTCTCAGATTATGGAATCTTACTCAATGTCAACCCACACACTACGTAAGAATGAGGTCTCAGCAAACAGCCTCAGTTTTTTCATCCCTAACGTGGGGCCGATTACACTTACCCTGCCTCCCAGGATGGT
Organism: Lyroderma lyra; assembly: GCA_004026885.1. NCBI lineage: Eukaryota > Metazoa > Chordata > Mammalia > Chiroptera > Megadermatidae > Lyroderma > Lyroderma lyra. The sequence continues at coordinate 134,489 of PVJL010002146.1, read as the reverse complement.
GCCTTTGATTAAATCATATGAAACAATATGCAAGTTTGTGAACTACAAAGTACTATAAAAGTCCAAAGGTATTTCTATTTAAAAGCAATAATATGCTATAGGTGACTAACAGATGTTACATGTCATCCTCATGTCCCATAGCATTTGAGGTGTGTGCAGGGCAGAGGGGGTGTTAATGGAATATGTTCCTTTAAAGGTGGAATGTTATGAGACTGACAAATTGCTTTTATAACTGGAACAAATCATGCCTGCCATTCAGTAATACTTGGAAATCCATCATCAATTTGATTTACACCCAGCATCAATAAATCACACAAAGTGTACCCTGTGTAGCCCAAAGAGTAAACAAAAGTAAACATTGTGTTTCACCTGCTCATTGGCGAGACGAAATGAAAACTCTGGCTACCTCAACTGGAATAATGCCTTTGGTCTGACTGGTTTGGTTATTTTTGGAACCTTTTACGAAATATTAACTTTATTTGCTCTAATTCTGCAGGAAGCCACACTGGAAGTGCAAGGAAATATAAATGATTAAAAAGCAAAAGTGGAAAAAAAAAGTAACCAAGTATTTCACCCCAACTTTTTTTAGCTAACATACCAATTACATATCAAAAATGCAGGACCCCAATTTCTATTCTTGCCCCAGTTCTAACATGACAACATTCGACATGGTTCACTCACTGATATTAGCAGATTCTTTTCATTATCTGTTTTCCCAGGGAATGAATGAAGGAATGATATAGAAAAGTAACATTTTAAATCAGTGATAGTATTTTAAAATTTATGATGTGGCACTGGTGGGGGGAATATGAAGCTAGCTGACCCACTAAGGAATCAAACTCTAACTTAAGCTCCAGGTTATAAACAAGTGAATTAGCAAACCACAAACAGCAAAAACTAAAATTAAAGCTTGATGTACTACTTAAAGTACATTAATTTCTAGACCTCCCAGGCTCACATGATAAATTATTTTTCTTAAGCCAGCTCTTAACAAGAGACACCAGCCTTAAGTGACAGAGAGTTTTTAAATCCCAATTAGTTTGGTGTCCTTTGTTGATATTATTCTGCTTTTTCTGACCAACAATAATGAATAACCCACAAGCACTAATGAATAACTAACTCCCTTTGTCTCCAAGGACAGCAGAGCCCAACAAGAAGTGTCAGTGGCCCTGAAGTAAAATAAAAATCCTTTACAATGAAAATCTTCCCAATTATTTAGTCCTACAGGTACTACAAGTGTGGAATTGTCTTAAATATTTAAATAGCTATGCCAAATGTGCTTAAACATCATAAAGCTGATTTCCCAGATGCTTTGAAAAATACACTTCTTCCAATCTAATTACAATCTAATTACAATTCGTAACTGTTGAGCAGGAAGTAAGGGGAAATGCCATTACTGGTACAATGCATTAATAACTGGGAATCTGTGCTCACAATCCTAGCCGGACCAGGAAGTTGCCCACTGCAGAACGTCCTCCATGTCTACTCAGTGACTAAAATAAATACAAACATTCTCATTTCAGCACATCAAAATTTTTTATGTAGTAAAAAAATCATTTTTAAAACAAAATTCTACTACCTTAAAAATGTAAAGCTAAAAAGTAACTCTTTTCTCTATTGTAGGGCAGAGCAAATCTATAACTGACATGTTGAGAACTCAGGACCCCACTGACAATGTGCAATGAGGAGACATAAGGAAGAACTCTGTGATGTTGTATTTTAACTGGAACTCATTATCTTGTTCTGACATATTTCCTAACACCGTTCACACATACGGCCCATAAGCAATGGCACCTGTGAGTCAATAAGAACACCCTTTGATCCAGTTTTCCAAATATCACTTGCCAAAATGATATTTAGGCACCTGAGTTTTTGGAAAAATGGCTGATTCCAGGTTCAGGGAAGAGAGCTGCAAGTGACCCTAGAACATCTTGTTATGTGTGAAAGCAAGAAAGTGATTAATGGGAACATATCAAAAGAACATAGGAACTGAATTGAAGGGGCTCCTGCTGACCAAACCTGGGACAATTGGAGCATCAGAAAGAATCATGATGGTAATAAACTCTAGTACACTAACAATTTTTAAAAGAATACATGAGTCTACACTGATTCTCAAAAAGAGAAGGGAGAGAAGCTCTTCTTTCCAGAAGAATAGCAACCAATAAACATAGAAGGAACGCCAGAATCAGAAAATCAACGGTGTAATAACTGATTGAGACAAGGATCATCAGTGGATGCTATGAAAGGTTATTGGAGAACAAGGCATTCACCTAAGATTATTTATTAATTTTTAAAGGTAAAGTGTCCTTCACAATGCAGAAATCTGGTGACACCACCTTAGCCAGGTGATCAAAAGCAACATCACAAATACTAGAACATAGGAGTGTTCAATGCCTCCAGCATAATGCAATGGGTGGCATACAAATCACCTATGTAGTATTCCTGCCAAAAGTGTTTAATCTGAACCCAATCATGAAAAAATATTCAGACAAAGCAGATGGTGAGACAAGACAACTGACATGAACTCTTTAAAGATGTCAATTATTTGTCATGAAACACAAAGAAAAGGCAGAGGGAGAGGGCCATTCTAGATCAAAGTAGATAAAGAGACGTGACAACCAAATGTAATATATGACCTTTGATAAGATCCTGGATCAAAGAAAAAAAGGGCTACAAAGGGCATTTGGATTATAAGTAGGGAAAGAAAGTAATAATTTATATCATAAATATATGATAAGTAAAATAAAATATACAATAACAATATAAAATTAATTTGAAGATTTACTATATTTAAGATAATTACATATAGATAATACTAATTCAAAGTTAAATTTCTTGGTTATTATTAATATATTTTGGTTCTATAGCATGAAATTACCTGCTTACGAAGTTTGGGGAGAAGTGTTACAACGTCTGCAACTTACAAATGGTTCAACTACCTTGAATGAAAGAGACAGATAAAAGTGGCAAATGCTAAAAAGTTAAATATAATGTAATATAATAATAGAGCATAATACAAAATAATGTAAACAAAATCTAACTTTTTAAAAAAAGATAAATTCAGGAACAAAGAATGAGTTTTACTTAAGTGGGAATAGTCGGGTGGAACTCCTGGGAAAGCCAATTACAGGGGTCTGTTAGTGGGGACTTATCACTTTTGTCTTTTTGCCTTTGGACCTTCTTCCTTCCTCCTTCACCCTTCTCAGAAGTCAAACGTCATAGAAGGAGCTAGAGTAAGGCACCTACTGTGTAACCAAGAAGGAAAGACAAAAAGAAGCTCCAAGATCCTGGACCTGACATACCTGAGCTTCCGACCATTAGCAGCATCACCTACCCTGACTTTCTCTTTCTGTGAGAAAAATAAATTCCAGTAACAGAGGTTCCCAAATGTTTTCAATTTATGGCATTTTTAATGTCTCAGTAATTTTTTCACGGTGCCCCTAGGCCAAAAGGAACACCTAACACTTCTGTTTATTAAGTAGTTAGGTATGAACAACTTAATAGTATTTGTGTAATAAAAACTTATTAGCTGTTTGGAAAATATAATCCACATAAATTAAAAATAAAAGTATTTTTTATTTCATTCTTAACCACAATTACTAATGGGATATGTGTTCCAATTGTGCCCTCACTACTCCTTGAACCTTGGAATCAGATTGGATACCACCACCTTCATCCAATCAGTTGAATAACTGAATAGAACAAAAGTTTGGCCCTACACCAAATAAAAGAGAATTCTTTCCTGAATGACTGTCTGTGAACTGGGATACTGGCTTTTTCCTACATTTGGACTCTTGCTGGGTGTCAAGTCTGCTGGCCTTCAGACAGGAACTACACTGTTACTTCTAGTTCCAGGCCTTCAGAGTCAGACTACAACTAAACCATCAGCTCTTTTGGGCCTCTAGCTTACTGACTCACCCTGCAGAGTTTGGGACCTGTCAGCCTCCATAATCACATGAGCAAATGTATCTTTTCATACATGTTGATAGGTGGATAGATACAAAGATTATATAGATAATACATGTTTTCTTTTGGAGATGAAATAGAAACAGAGACAGACAGACACAGAGGTAGAGAGAGAGATAGAAAGGTACAGACATAGATACACAGATATACAGATATATCACCTATTGGTTCTGTTTCTCTAGAGAACCCTGACTAATACACCCACACAATCACAGCTTCTTTGTACCTATCCCTCTGGATCATGGCTTGTCAACAGTCCATGAAAAACCAATGACAAAGCCAGGGAGAAATGTCAACCACAAGCTATCACATCACTACCAAGGTTAAAACCCTTCCATAGCTTATTAGTGTCCTCAAGATAGATCTAAACTCCTTGTCATATCATTCATAACCATTCATCTGGCTTCTACTTATTATGCTCTAGCTTCATCTCTTACCATAGTTTCCCTGCTCCCCAATGTAGAACCAGGTGGAAGTCCATGAGATTCACCATGATTTCCCTCCCCCAGGTTTTGAGAATGCTTTTCTGTCTACCCTGAATAAGTTCCAGACAGCCCCCTCACAACTCCCTCCATGCACGTGTGCGTGTGTGCACGCCCACACCCACACAGAGGGCATACGCATTGCATGATGACAAGGCTAGCTCCCTCATCGTCAGGTGTCTGCATAGATAGCTTATTCTGCTCCCAGATCCACTTATCAAGCCCTAGCTGGGAACCCCTCCAAATGCTGCCATATCACTCTGAGCATAGTCGTATCAGAACCTTAAATGTGCTTTAACTCCCCATTTATTTGTCTGAATTCAACTCTTTAAGGGCCATGACTATGGTTTATTGGCTACTGTATCCCTCAAACAGTGGGTCACCCATAATATATGCTCAATAATTATTTGTTGAGTAAATGATTCCATGAAGTTCAAACAGTCCCAGATCGTCATTCTCAACCAGTTATTGGCTTAATTTCGGAACTGTCAACTTAGATCTGAAAGGGACACATTCAGCCACTCCTGGCACCATCTAGATCACTGGTGGTATCCAAGCTGCAAGGTCAGGGGAGATAATAATATAATTGCCCTCAATCCTTTATCCATGCAGACTAAAACAGGCACTGTGAGCTTGAAAGCTGAGCAAGAGGCCAGAAGACTGAAAAGAGGAGAATCAGGAAGCTGAAGCACTTTTTTTAAACCATTATTATAATTATAACCACTTCTGGTAACCATCAAAGTAATACTCAAATTCCTTACTGGATGGCAAGGGTGAGTTACTTATTTTTTCTAGGTCTTAGTTCCTCTATCAATTGATCAACAGTAGCATACAACTCAGGGCTGTTATGAGGAATAACTGAGACCATGTATTGGAAAGCACTTAACACAGTGCCTGACACATTCTGAGTTACAATATAATAAATGCAAGTTATCAATATTATCACCATTATTATTGCCAGTCAGGGTTTCAAATTTAAGTATAAGAGATCTGACAATTAAGTTCGCAAACTCATCCTGGAAAAGTGCTACATACCTCATTGCTGAATATCACTATGGTCACCTTTGAAATACTCCCCTTGGGAAGCTGTGCACTAATGCCAATGCCTAGTCCACCCTTCAAAGCAATTTTGGAACTCTTTTTCTGGAATGCCCATCAGAGCTGTCTTTGTATTACTCTTGATGTCCTGAAAGTCATAAAAATGTCTTCCTTTCAATATTTCTTTTATCTTCAGGTAAAGAAAAAGTCATTGGGGGCCAGATCAGGTGAGTAGGAAGTGTGTTCCAATACAGTTATTTGTGTACTGGCTAAAAACTCCCTCACAGTGCCGTGTGAGCTGGTGCATTGTCATGATGCAACAGTCATGAGTTGTTGGTGAAAAGTTCAGGTCATTTTCTTCTAACTTTTTCACACAGTTAAAAAAAGTTCCAGTTGGTTCAAATTCATAATGAACAATCCCTCCGATATCAAAAAAAGGTTAGCAACATCATTTTGACTCTTGATTGGAACTAATGGAACTTTTTTGGTCATGGAGAATTAGCTGACTTCCATTTTGCACTTTAACACTTTGTTTCAGGGTCATATTAGTACACCCATGTTTCATCACCAGTGATAACATGGCCCAAAACATCGTCTTGCCTCTCCAGAAGGTCTTGGCAAACTCAGCCCTCCTTTGTTTTGTTCATCAGTGAGCTCCTTCCTTTCTCATGCTAAGATTTTCAGTTAAGATTTTCCTAACTGTTTCTCTATCAATGTTTACTTGGTCTGTTATGCTTCTCACAGTCAGCCAACAATTTTGATGTACAACTCAATGAACTGTTGCAATGTTTTTGTCAGTTCTGCTCATTACTGGCTGCCCTGACCTCTCTTCATCAGTGACACTTCTCTCCCCTCAGAAAAACATTTAATCCATTTGTACACTGTCATTTTCTTCATATTATCCCCATAAACTTGAACAAACATGTCCCTAATTTCACTTCCACTCCTGCCAAATTTAACAAGAAATTTAACGTTTGTTCATTGCTCTAATTCAAGTTCCAACATTCTCACAATGGCACAAAAAAACACAATAATGGCAACAATAATGAACGCCACTCAGCAAGACACTATCACACATCAACATGAACACAGCTGTGAGACACAGATATACCAAGGTTATGAAGCCTTACTGAGTAGTTTGTACAGTGCTGCCAACATAAGTGCATGGTGGCAAGTTCGCGAACTTAAGAGTCAGACCTCATATACAAATGCAAGCTACAGTTCACTAGTCAAGCCCAACCTGAAGATTCCACTGGGCCTCAGGCCCTGAAAATCCAAACACATGTGCTTGGTATTAAGGCACCCAGCTCTGACAATGACAGAGTTATTTTGTGATCATGGTATCTCCCCTGCCAGGTAAGTATGACAGAGTTATTTAGGATGCATCCCCCAGGGAAAGTTTTTCCTATACTTATACTTAGTATCAGTAGCTCTAAGAAATAAAACAACCAAACCTATATCAAAATAAATAGCTAAAAAATAAATAAAAAAAGATATACATGTATTTAGTGTTTTTTTTCTACCAATTTATACCAACTTCTCCATATTCAGAAATACACAGACACTAAAACAACTTTTTGGTTACTTGCCTGATATAAATTGTTATTCACTATTACTGAGTGAGTAATAAGTTAACTGGGTGAATGAGTATTCACAGGCTGCTAGTAATATTACTTGGTGGTATAAACACTTAATATACACATTTAAAACTAAATGCTAAAAATACCTAAAGGAATATATAATTGTGCTATTTTATATATTTTATATATTTTGCATATGCTACAAACTCTTTTTTCTAGATCAAACACACATACAAAAAAACAAGCTAGAACTCTCTTCTGTAGGGCAGACCCCTTGTAGCACAGGCTTCCCCTGCTAGGTGAGTATTCCTGGAACCGATCTCCATCAGTGTGCCAACTGGTGGTGGTGTGAGAGGATGAGTTCCGCTTCAGTAAATTTTTTTTTGAAGACTCTTTCAATACATTTCCCCATGTCATGATGGGTGATTTACACGAACAATGTGCAGCATAACAACACACCTGCCCACACCTCACTTAGTGTTCAGCACCTTTTTACCATAAAACGGCATGACCCCTGTGCCCCACCCTCCCTATTCACTGGATCTCACCCCAAGTAACTTTTTTTGTTTCCCCAATGAAAAAGGTCCTCAAAAGGAAACATATTTTGCCAATGTGGAAGAGGTGAAACAAAAAATGGCAGAAGCACTAAAAGGCGTCAAAATCAATGAGTTCAAAAACTGTTTTGAGCAGCAGAAAAAAAATGTCTCAATAGGTGTACTGAATCAAACAGAGAGTACTTTGAAAGTGACTGAAGTTTAAGCATGTAAGAATAAATATACCAGCACAAAAATACATCTTTTCATTATTATCTTCTAGCTTTCTTCTCTCATCACTAGCTATTTAGAAATATTATAGGTTCTGCTCTTAGAATAATTTTTTGTCATTTCTATGTATTAATTCTTCATTTTATTGGCTATTAAAATTTCTTCCTTTTTTATCCTTTTCCTTCCAAATATCTCTCGTCTAGCACCCAACTAGCATAATGACGGTTCCTACCACCCCTTTCTCTCCTCCATGGCCTGCAGAATTTAGCCCTTGGTGACCTAGGGCAGAGCTTTGTGTATCCAGAGAGTAGGATCTTACTAACCTTGCTCATTCCCTTATATCACGACCACCCACCTCACTGTTTCTAACTTTTCTATCTTACCTTCCACTCCACTTCACAGTTCCAAGAGATGCCACATTTACCACCGTGGCCCCCTGGCCCTCACACATACATACACATCCTCCAGTTACAGAGCAAACTACTTTTCATTAGGAGACCATCAATTGACCCTGACATTGAATCATGTATTTTTCCATAGGATTTTCTGGGAGAAGGAACTAGGGAGAGAAGAAAATAGTTTCCACTTTTAAAAGACCCCAGAAAGACAATCCTACCTTTCCCAGGATTTGTAGGAAAAGGACTTCCAAACTCCTGCTGCTTTGGCTTTAAAGTGTGTGGTGGCCCTGACATGCCTCCAGCCTGGGTGACCTGGAATCGTGACTTCCCATTGGTGAGCATTTGTCTCTGGGGACTCAGGGCAGGCAGATGGATGGGGCTTTCAGCCATGTTGCTCTGAGGAACCATCCCTCCTCCTGAGGGCATCTTGAGATGAAGACTGTTAGCAAGGCTTCCAGGGCTTGGTGTGTTTCCACAGGACGAGGGGCTAGGAGTCCCCGAGTGGGCTCGGATTGGAGGAACGTGTTGGCCACTGACCATCCCAGGCCCCAGTGGGGTTCCTGATGTCCTGTGGAGATTCATGCTGCATGACCTTCCATTCATTCTGAAAAAACCTGTGGCCAGGATGGTCAAATATCCAATGGCACTACTGACTCCTTTCAGGCAAAGTCCAATAAGTTATCCATGGTGTGGGTTATTAGCCTGTTTAAAGAAATAAATGCAGGCATTTTTAAAAGTAAAATGGAAAACAAGTTACAATGAGTTTTCAACCTGTGTAGCATTCATCTCAGGAAGAAATGAAGCACTCTTAGCAAATGGCCTTTTCACGTAGAGCAAGGTCATCAAATACATGGTTTATTGGCAGGCACTCTCTCCTGCATTCATGGTAGACATGGATTATGGATCACTGCATTGTTTTGTTTGCCACTGAGCCCTTCTCAATACAGTGCTCTTGGCAACTACAACCAATTTACTGGTGCCAGTTTGCAAAATGAAACTTATTTTGCTCCTTAGAGGATTTATCCATACTAGTTCACTTTTGTTACAGTGAGTCTCGGGAAACCAAAATGAATCACCTTTATGAGCTATGACACCAATGCTTCCAAGGTTCCAGGAAGCAAACAAATGGCAGATATAACCTCTAAACAAGAGATTATGAGGACATTAAACTAGCTCTGATTTTCACTCTAAGAGCAAACTTTTCAGTCCCTAGATTGACAAAGATAAAAATACAAAGGTGGGCTGATAAATGTTGTGTAATTTTTTTTGTTACATTAGACATTTCTGGATATAACTGCTTCTGTGTAGTCCCACAGTATCTCCTCTCCATCATTCTTGACCTTGCACAAACAGATACTTACATTTTTCACCCAGTGCACATCGAAATGGAAGAGTAATCAGACCAAAAAACAGGCAACATGACCTTCTCAGCTGAGGCCTGAGTTTTGAATTTTTCTGGCTGAGCTGATCCGTTATGGTAGTATTCCATGGACAGTCTTTTGTTCTCGAGGTCATAATGATGGACCCAAGTTTCTTCACTTGTAATGATCTTCTTTAAGAAGTCTTCACCTTCTTTTTCAAAATGTCCCGGGGGTTCCTGAGACATGCGAACTCTTTCAGCTTTCATTTCATCAGACAGCATGCACGGTACCCACCTGGCACAAACGTTGCAGAGTTCAAGAACACTAACAAAGTATCCCACTCTCTCCTTAGAAATTCCTAATTTACCAAAAGTTCCTTTTTGTTTGATGTGACAATTTCCATGGATCAATTCTTCTACAGGATCTTGAGGTTGATCACTTACAGTCACAGGCCTTCCACTTTGTGGTTTGTCACTCAAATCTGTTGCCCCACTTCTCCATCTGTGAACTGCCTCACCTAGTGTCTTACTCACATTACCGTCAATGGCTCGCATTCGTCTATGAATTTCAACTGGAGGAGCTTTCTCCACTGTTCAGAATTCAGTAACAGCACGCTGTTTGAACCAAACATCTGAACACTCTTCCATTTCAATGTACAATGGGTGAAAAATGTAAGCATCTGTGCGTGCAAGGTCAAGAATGATGGAGGGGAGATACCATGTGACTGTACAAAAATGGTTATATCCAGATATGTCAAATGTAACAAAAAAAATATTACAGTGGAAGCAAAACTTAACAACCTGCCCTCGTATTGGTCTGGGATTCTTGCAACAGCTTCATATATCCACATATCCAAATATTCACAACAGCATTATAGTTGTCGACATGTAAACAATCAATTTCACAATACTCTCACCTTCCATTTAAAATCCTAGGAAAGGAAAAGGCTGTGAAAAAAAATGCTTTATGGAAAGTATAAGAAAAGTACAGCCCTTCTAAAGGTATATTCACCATTCACCACAGATACTAAATCAACCAGTTACGTGAAGCTTCCATGTGCAATGCCACCAGCCCTTTCCTCAAGTAGCAGAGGAGAACCAAAAGTACTGACATGACCACAGGATGTCATCACCCATCCATGTACAATAATGTCAGTACTCCCTGGTTACAAATCATTAGGAAAATCCTTCCCTCCCTTGATCAGTAACTCCTCAAAGTGTATGTATACTCAATGAGGTGACTAAGTGCCACTACTCCTAATGAATGACAAAAACAGTCACAATCTGTTTACTTTTATATAGACATGACAGTCATGAAAATAAGCCAAAGTCGAACAAACACAGGAAATACAGACTGAGTGTGAAGCAGTGCTGGCCAGATATCCTCAATTGAATGATTTGTATGACCCACTCGATGCCTTAGACAAATATTTCCAACTCAATTCCCAAATGAATGGCTCCATCAATCATCAAGGACAGAATATAAAAAAGGGCAAACTTTTTATGTAAAGTTTTTTTTCTTTTATCATCTTAGAAAATCAAAAATATTTAATTTTCACATCAAGCACTTGCTATGCCTTCTTCAAAGTTGACTATATGTGCCCATATGTTGAAGAACTTCAAAAATTACTAACAATATAAAATTTGGAATGTTTTCTTCATCTTTACAAATTCTCCATGTTATTAAGACTTCTATCAGTGTGTCAAATTTAATAATGACCTGCCATCTAGTCCTCAGAAGCACTCCTAGGTCTTGTTCCTGCCCTTCCCTTCACTGTAGCTCCCAAGAATGGAAAAATAAATTCAAGTTTATCCAACCCTGCATCATTTAACTTTCTTTATGGAATAATAAGAAATGAATCCTGGTGTTAAGACTGCTTGTAAGGTATTATTTTTTTTTACATTGGAAAAATTCCAATGCCATTTCTGCTGTGTCTATTTAGAAGAATGGAGTATTATTAGTTGGTCTGTTGGTTGGTTGGTTGATTGTGGGCAAGATTCATTTAATGTCCCTGTGCTCTAACACATGATATTGGCCATCTATTCTCCACTCACTGATAAAATAGTGTTTTCTGAGCACTCTGAATTCTGCAGAAGAAAGAACTTATTCATACCAACCAAAAAGAGAAGGCAAAATAAATATGTTGTATTGGCGATTTGTTGAAAATGAGGAATTATCCAATATGACTGGAAATATGAGTTACTAAGACCAGGGTCTAAGTGACAAGTGTTTGCAAATTTTCAGGCTATGCCCACTTCCAAGTTTTTAAAAATAAGGGAGTCATTTTTGGCAGCAAGATCATATACAAGCAGGAATTATCATCAAAAATCTAGATAAAAACACATAATTAGATACTTAGCATTTGATTAGTTCATTAATAAGGTAAGTTGGTGAGAAGGAAAAATAATTAAAACACTGAGAACTTAATTATCAGACACTCATACCTGCCTGTCAGAATGGATATTTATTTTATTTTTATTTTTTTATAAACCATACTCCCATATTAAATAGCTTTAGGTTGAAAGTAGAAAACAACAACAAAACTGTACTTAAATTTTACTACTAAAAAAGCAACAGCCAGAAAATAAAATGATTAATACCACAGAAAAACCAATAGGTCAACGGCATGTGAGCTGAGAAAAAGCAGCCTCAAAACAAAAGTAAAATAAATCATATGTAAAAATATGCCTAATAATCCAGTTTTCACATTACTCATGCCAACAGATCTGTCAGGCATTAGATACCAGAATTAAAAAATCAATTTTGTTTATTCATATTATAATATTTTAGATACTTTTTATCTAGGCCATATTGTCATATATAATTCTAAGTCTACTTGGTAACAAAAAAAAGGATTAAAATGCAAACTTTTAAGAAAGAAATCCTCTTTGAGTTAAAGAAAGCACTCAACTAGAAGTCAAGGCACCCGAGTTCTATTGCTGATCTATCAATCATCTATAACTTCTCTGAACTTACAGTTTTAGCCATAGAATGAGGAAGCTGGTGATAATCAACAGTCTCTTAAAATTCTGTTCTTCTAGATTATTAAGATAAGGAAAATTGGCAAAAATACCTAGATTTCATACCTCAGCACTTAAATCAAGGAAATTGGGTAGACATGGAAGCAAAAATAGTAATCTCTACCCACCCCATTAAAGCAAGAGCTAACAGGAAGTTCTCATGCCAGCAACACGCTAAAAGACACACTTACCTTAAAAATTAAATACAAAGATTAAATTTTCCTATGCTTGTTAGAAAGTAATATCACAACTCATCAGTATCAAAACCTAACTGGTAAGATTCCATTGGAAGACCATCTTCCCATTTAAACACTTAAGTTCTCCAGCATTACCTTTTCCTCTGTCCTCCGTTCAACTTCTCTACCCTATCCCACAGTATGAACAGAAAAAAAGAAGAAAAAGAAAAGACAAGGAACATTCAAAAGAACAAATTTAGGGTACTTAAGATCTGACAAATGATACATTTAGATTTTCAATACTCCATTGGTTCAAACAATAAAAATATTCATTCTACTGTATGAGTCAACATGGATTAATAAATCTTTCCTTTTGACCATTTTCAAACTCTTAAAAAACACTCCTGTAAGTCAGGTCAGAGAGGAAATTACTTAACTCCTAAGGAAACTAAGGCACAATACCATTTAATAATTTCATTAATTTTCTGGAAAACCTCTGATTTTAATCAAAATACAAAAATCATGACTCTACCTTCTACTCAAGGCTCAGGCACTGTTTCTCATGGATTAAAAGATTAAACAAGCAAAAAGCAATGTTAACTCACCCATTCAAGAAAATTCCCAAAACACAAGCTCTATGATGCCTATTTACAGCCCAAAGCCCTTTCTTAGTAAATAACATTAATAAACTCATCTAGAATCATAATTCATCTGATGAGCCAGTTAATTATTAATTTTCATACATCATTTCATTTCCTTAGGCTACATTTAGCCTTTGTTACATTTTCCATTCCTTATGCCACAAGCATTTCTTACCCTGCATAGAAAACCTGATAATGAGGAACAAAATACTGGTCAGCAAACGAACTGCTTCTGAGCTGGCTTCTTACATATATGGCTAAGGCATCTAAAATAGAGTTTTTATTGATTTTTATTTTCTTTCCTTTTGGGTTAATGATTGTATAATTTCGTTAACATTGCCTTTTTAACATCAGTGCCTTGATCATTAATAGGCCCATGCTATTCCCATGGGCTTCTCTAGTTATAGCTTTTATAGTCAGAAGAATATAGAAAACAAAAGCCTATTGATAGATAATATAAGTTATTCTCATGCACGACTGCAGTATGAAGCACATTTTGCAATTCAATCAAGGGCACATAGAGCTGAATGTTCTTAGATCCTGGGAGTTCATTTTAATAAGCAGAATGTACCTTGTCCTAACACAGGTGACTGACTCCTCAGAAAAGATTGTATAAACAAAAACCAATCGTGTAAGTCATTTTATTGGCAACAATATAAACACAGCTATATTAGATGTCACCAATAAATCAAAATTATTCTTGTCTGCAATTTTAACAAGAGGAAAGTGCAAACATGAGCCTGTGAAGCTAGAGGATATTATAGAGGAAGTGCTCTGGATATGTACAGTATCTTTTCTCTAAATTGAAAGGGTAGATACTGTATTAAGATAAAGTAAGCCACAACCAATTATAGTTGATCATTTCTGTGCTTTCATAACTTTATTCAGTGAAACTGACAGAATCACAGACTTAAATACCTGAAGTTACAGCAAAACAGGGGTGGGATAATCCCACATTATTGGGATCCGGAGCAGAAACTTAAGGAGGTTATACCTGGTAATGAGTACATATAGGCCATATAGGCATTTGGACATTTCCAAGGTCTAATGTTGGTAATTCTAAGACTATTAACATACTTATTTTGAACAGTAAGATGTACAGATATTACTCAAGCAATATAACCACCAATAAGATGAAATCAAAAGGAGAAAGTACTCTTTCTAAAGCCAATTTAGCTTTAAGTTACGCCAGTTCAAAGCATGAAGACAAATTCATGTTTCCTTCAGAGATTCGAGATCATTCTTCTAAAACCACTCAGGAAAAATAATATAATGAACGTTACAAATTCCATCTAATAGAACCCCTGACTTTATCTATGGATTCCAACCCTTAGCTATCTAATTAGAGACAGACACATTTTAATTTTTTTTTAATTTTTATATTTCATAAAATTTTCTCAAAAATGAAAATAATCTTTCCTAAATGTATAAAGATATATGGCAGTGCACTTTTAAATTTAAATTAGTGCTATGATATTCAAAATATGGGTAGTAAATATGGACAAGCCACAGAGGAAAGGAAGGCAAGAAGGATGGACAGAAAGAAGGGGAGGGGAGGTGGGTGAAGAGAAAGGGATGAAAATAGAAACAAGGAAATGACCAAATCCAGTGTAGGAACTTATTCTCCAGTTAGTCAATCCTAACTTAAAAATCAGAAGTGGCACTGAGAACCTGAGAACCTTATACTCAATGTTAGTAATTACAGAATCCTAGAAGAAATTCAGAGCCTTGAAAATACTGTTGGAGGGCGACAGTAAAAGCTCAATAACCTCTCTTAGATCCACTTTTCACACTTCAGTGCACTTCCACAACTCTCATATCCCCCAAGCTTACAAAATGTCACTACTTTTAGTAGTAATTGCTCACAAGTATTTCATTTACTTTGCCTCAGTCATTAACTCATCAATGAGTACAGAAAGTTCCAGAAAACTGTGGCCATACAGAAAACAGGGGAGAGTGGGATAACTAGGGATTTCCCTGTTGAGCTATAAGAAATCACACAAAATAAGGATGACTTGGAACCAAAAACATTTTTAAGACAAAACTATATACCCTGGCACATGCCCTGGCCCAAGATGAATATGGGCCATAAGTTCCTTGATCCATATTTAACAAAGTATTCTTTGTAAAGCAGTGTTTTTCAAACTAGTTACAATCCATTGATGGACCCTAAAATCAATTATTCAATGGTAAAAAAAAAACATTTTAATGAAACAGAACCAACTAGAATAAAATATAAGCTATTAATGCACATCAAATGTATTTATGGTTAAATACTGTTTCATTTCCATTTTTGTGGGTGTACATGTCTGTTTATCTACATACATACTGTGTATTCTGGTTAAGATGAAAATTTTATCGTGGGTTACATTCAAAAAAGCATGAAAGCCACTGTTATAAAAGCACCTGGATTATCTGCCTGTCCAGGTACCTATCAAGAACAGCTACAGATATAGACAGAGTTGAATAGCCAAAGTGAAACAAATACCAAAATATAACTGTAATGAAGAAAAGATTTAAGTGTTCAACTTTTTTAGTTTTCTGGAAAATAAGGATTAAATAATACAAAGCTACACTCCTACCACTGTTACCATTCACTTTGCATTTTACTTAGTATATATCAATTGATCAGTTCTACTCTATAAATAATCACTTAATCAACAAGCTAACAGAATCAGCATCAAAATGACTGACAGTTTTCAATCTCCTCCTTTTGCAGAGGGTAGATGACCTTCCATGGAATAAAATTTCACTCTCATAATGCTAAAAGAGGTTAAATTAACACAACTGCCTTTGAGAACTGAGTTTTTCAAAATGTGTTCTTAATATGAGTTAACCATCAGATCCTATGAAGAGGAATTTGAAATGGAAAAATGAACACATTCCCTATGATGTCACTGCTGAATTAATTACCTGAATTGCAAAAAGTGAACACCACATGGCCATGGTTTGAGACACAAAGGCTTCTTCAGAAATGTAAAAGAAAAGTAATTAGCTGGATACATAGATAGTAAAACATGGCAAATGAAAAGCACATTCTTTGTCATTTAGTGAGTATAAATACCTACTCAGCCCGTGTGAACAGCAATTTGCAAAGCTAAAAATAATCCTTTCAACAGGGTAATAAAGATCTACCTATAGAAGATTCTAAAAACAAATTGATTACTCATTAAACCAAATATTCAAGTATAATAAAGGGTTCTGATCAGATGTGTAACTGAGTGACTTCTTTCCTTCAGTGTAATTGGTTATTGCTTAAAAGTGACCAATGTAACTATTTTTAGCTGTTAGTAGACAGAAATTTTCTACAAGTTAAATAATGTTCAGTGACATCACTGCAGAAGTATGAACATCCACAACAATGACTAGGCCCTGAACCAACATGACAACATATTTATTTAAAAAAAAAAAAAAACTTACATGAATGACTCAGTCAAGTTACAGACAGAAATGGAATCTACTGGTCATGCTGAAAAGGTTGGGAAAACATTCATCCATTTCTTCACACACAAGAATAACAAGAATTCATACATAGCCCTGGCATCTGGTTAGCTTTTTGGGTACAGTATTCAGTAGGCCTAGAAATGAAATTTCATAGATCTACCTCAGAATTTCAGGAATAATTGATATTCAGAAAGTCTGATCTCTTTATCAAGGAGCCTGGACAAGGTCTCATCTGATGCTGTAACCCTATCTACCCATTTGCAGTTGGGCAAGACTTACTGCACCTGAAGGAAGGTACAGCTAGCTGTTCCTGTCCTTGGTCTTAAAGAGGTCAGTTCAGACAAGAATGGCCCCACTAGCTTTCTTCATTTCAAGTCTGCTCTCAACTACTTAGAATCTCCACGATTCCGATTTTACAAATTCCCTGATTTTGTTCCCCAAGTGGAACACGGTTAGATCCTTGTTTCTGTTCATCCTGCAAACTGCCTTAAAGTACACCTGGGTTGGGTTGACCTTCCTCTTCTCCCTTGTTTTACCCTCTTTTTCCCCAAATCCAGATTCTACTTGTTCTCCACACCCACCCTAAATACCCACTTTAGGCCTTCCCTGATTCTCTCTTCATCTCTGTCTCTGACCTGTAAAATGGTGAGAATTATGCTACTGTACCTAGTTCACAGCATTATAGATAGTAAATGACATACATGTTAACAATTTTACTATACATACCTCTCTTTTAACATTGATAACTTTCTACATTGCCCTTATGTATAATTTATATTTGAACATTCCCTAGCCCATATATATATATACACACACACACACATACACATATATATGTGTGTGTGTGTGTGCGTGTGTGTGTGTATAGTTTTAATATTATACCTATATATTTATTTATATTTTTCACACTACATGCATCATACATTTAGATTTTCATACAGTCATTTACATACTCACATATATTTATCTTTCTATACTATACTGCTCACTTATATTGAAAAAGATGGTATAAATGAAATATGTAATTATATATTTATATATTTGTATCCTATAGTTATCATTGCTTGCCTGGATCAATACAATATAAATAAGATATGAATCCTACACTCTGTGCCTTGTGGAACCAGTTTAATTACAGTTCCATGTTTCCTAGTCTATTCCTCTTAATCTATTCCTTTCTCTATTAAGAAAAAGCTGCATAAAAATTCTATTCCAGTCTTCTGAGCAGGCACATTATTCTTGCCTTTATCTTGGCATATCCTCAACAATGAAAAATTCTAGCTAAAAGCCACAAAATAAATAGTCATTTCAGTACTAAGACCAGGCACTTATTTTGTTGTGGGGGTTGTCAGTCCCAACAGAAGGACTGCCAAATGCATTTTGGGTTGTCATGGAGGAGGCTGCTCCTCAGTATTCTCCCTGCTCACCCAAAGCTGGCTTCACACTACACATTTCATTCGCGTATGTTCAGTCTCCCTAATCAGACCATCATTAGGATAGAAAATAAGACTTCTGTTGCATTACTGTCCAAATTATCTAACCTACTAAAAGACTGTTATGTCAGATAAAGAAGCCAGACGCAAGAGTACTTACTGAATTATTCCATTTACATAAGATGTCTTTAAAAACAGAGAAAATTAATATATATGTTAGAAGTCAAGGCAGTGGTTACCCTGGGGGAACGTGGTGACTGGAAGAAAATAATAAAGACATTTCTGAGTGTTGACAATGTTCCATTTCTCGATCTAGACACTAGTTACATACTTATGAGAATTCATCAAGCTTAAGATACATGCACTTTTCTGTATTGATACTTTACTTTACATCAATAAAATATTGGGTTTTGTGAATACTCTGAATTAAATGAGAAACTCAAAAAATTTGGAACTTGGGCATCTTTTAATCAAACTTCATGTTAGTGTCATTTTAAAGGTTTTGTTGTATGTCTCATCCTCCTAGGATGAGTAAGGTAAAATGTTTTTATTGCAGATTTCCTATTTATTTATTTATTTACCAGACTGACTGAATCTATTACAAACGAAGTAAAAATTTAAAAAGTTAAGTCCTATATTTCCACCTTCTTTATAAAATTCTGTACAGCATGTAACTATAGAAACACAGAAAATGACTTCACCAGGGAAGAGAATGTGCACAGGATGCCACCTCCTTCAAGAATTACTTCTATGGGAGTTCCCTGGTGGTGTAGTAGTGGCTTAAGTCTTCAGCGCTGGCGCTGTCAACGCTGCGGCCTGGGTTCGATTCCGGCCAGGGAACTACCCACATACCAACAAAACAAAAAACAAACAAGAATTACTTCTATATTATGAAATAATTACAAATAACATTCCAACTCCAGAGATCAATAACTACAATATGAGAGGAACAACAGTAGAAAGAATGTCCTCAGATTTAATTTACTGGCAGGAAAGAACACTCAGAGGGGGGAAAAAAAACTGTAAACACAACTCTTTCTAAAAGGATGGAAAGACCACTTTCTCCCATATAAATGAAGGCATGGCTGGTACAAAACATTAATTTGCTATTATTTAACCTCCCCACCCTGATTATTTTGGCCCAATAGGAATGTCACCCACTAAGTGGACCCTGGAATCCATCCAAAATAAAAGTTGCTCTTCCTATCTGGAATAGATCAAGCAAACCAACTGACTCCAGGTATTCAATCTCTGACAAACCAATTACTATTAAGGAACTTGGATAGAATCAGAGGTCAGAGAAAAGATGGTCTCTCAAAGCTGGCCTAAGGTGAACCAAGAAGAGAGGGAGTCACAGCAGCAATTACACTTAACTATTCATACTCAAGGATTGCTGAATTCTCTGAGCAGCAAAAGAAAGGAATTCAACTACCAATAAGGAAAGGCATTTTGAAAAAAAAAATGCCCGCAACTCGTCCTCTTCAAAGGTGGTGTTAGGACTATTCTAGCAAAAAAAGACAGCTAGTGAAAACATATAACTGTAATGCATTTAAAGGTAATCCTTAAACTTCAGCATGTTCCCAACTGCAAAAACATAATTTCACACATTCCTGTCTCAAAAGGGCTTCAAACTTTACCCCAACCACCTTCACTGCAACTTTTTTCTACAAACCTTTGCAGCTTGCACCTGTTTCACACATCACCATTGGAAGCAAAGTTGGAGGAGGGAGAAGAACAGGAATGGGGAGATTTAAACTAACATAAATCAATTTTATACCAAGAAAAAAATAAGTTTCCCGGTTTAGTGTAAAAATAAAGGAGGCCTAGTGGGGAACGCAGCAGAGGGGGAAAGACGTCTGGCTAACTCCCAAGAAAGAAATCATGACTCATCAAGGCATTCAGAAGGGACAAAAGGAGACTACATTTGTCTTGCGTTTACCTTTAGGCCAATAAATGCTCTCTGAACTGAGACTGGGAAACTTGAGTGTTTGTCCTGTGTCTGTGACAACTGGCTGTGAGGCCTTGGGCAAAACCCTTGAAAGTCTCTAGGTCTCGCCGATAGGGGATAGTCAAGGAAGGCCCCATCCACCTTTAACATTAGTCTATTTGAGATTTCCAGTTCTCATAACCTAAAGGGAATTGGCCCACTGGGGGGAGCTGCAGAACATCCCTCTCCTCGAACTCCAGAGCCCAAGGGCCCAAACTCCAGGAGATGCTGGTATCCTGAAGTAGATGGGGAGAGAGTGCAAAGCCCTCCTGTCCGTAAAAGGGGGGCACAATTGCAGAGTCCAGTCCTGAGATTCCGGAAGTACCCTCCACCCCCTGCCCCGGGTTTAGATGCTTCAGGGATGAGGGCCGAGCTGATGCTCGGGAAGCCTATCACGGGATGAGGAATACAGAGCAGAGGGGCGGGGGCCTCTCTGCCTGGAGGAGAGCTGGAGAGAACCAGAGAGGTGCTAGGGACCTGCCCGAGGAGTGAGAGGCTCGTGGGGCAGGGCAGGAGGAAGACAACCCTTATCTGTTCCTGATCCCCCCTATCTGGTCCAGGGAGGTCCCAGACCCTAGGCTCTCAGGCGCGGAGCGAGGGGCGTGTCCGGTAACGGAGCGACTAGGCTCGGCTGGGGCCGCGCTGCTAACACCCCGACACTTCCCGGCCGCCTGGGCCCCTAACCCTCAGCCCCGTCCGCGAACAAGCTCAGCAAGACAAAACAAACTAGTGCCGGCTTCCTGTTGTGCAACCCGGTCCTGAGTAAGTCGGGGCCGAAAGGGCGCCACCGCTGGGAAGCCCAGGCAGCGGGATCAGCGGGCTGGCAGGCACCGCCAGAGCCCGAATCCAGAGGGAGTCGCGGGCCCGCTCGCTGCTCCAGGGAACGCACGGCCCCCGCGCCGCACCCGCCGCTCGGGCCTGGAGCCCCCACGGAGCTAGTGTCCTAACCCTCAGGTCTCTTTTCACTTCTCGCCTCCCAAATGCTCCCCAACAAGTTGAGGGTGCGACCCATAAAGCCAGAAACTACCTTTCCCAAAGTTTCTCTTCCAGGTACCTAATTGAATCATCCATAGAATGACAAATCCGTCAGGGCCAAGTTTTCCAGACACTTGAGTGGCTTCCTCATCCCTGAGGTGACTTGTCAGCTCCAGTGAGTAACTTGGAAGTGTCGCTCCGGGCAAGGTGTGTGTCTAGGAGGGAGCCGGCTGCTCACTCACGCTTTCCAGAGAGCTGCCCGGCCGACTTCAAAATACACACGGGGTCATTTATGGGGACTGGATACGTGAGTAGGACAAAGTCCTTGAGACTGAGACATTTTCCAAACAATGCTGACATTTTGTCGGGCCGCATAAAAATGTAAACGCGAGGTGACGAACTCGGTGGGGAGTATGAGCATCTGAATGTGTCTGCGAATTTTGCGGCGTGGGAGGTTATAGTTACAGACCTGGAGGATGCGGGTCGCCGGACTCAGCCCCGCGAAGAATTAACGTACCTCCGACCCGAGGACCTCCCGAAGCAATGGCAACACCGGCTTCAGAGAGACACGGGAGTGGAAAACAACCTTCGTGGACCGCCACAAACACGTGGAAGTGGAAGACAACGACTGCCCCGTCTGCGCGCGCGAGACCTCACGTCACCCCATCAATTCCCACTTTTCCGAAGTTTCCTTTCAGTGAGGACTCGTGAGTGGCGTGCACGACCGTGCTCGTGTGTCCGGTAACTTAACCTGATTGTGTAGCTCCCAGGCCCACGTAGTTTAAAAGAAAAAACAAAAACAAAAACTCTTCCTAATGAGAGAAACTTCAAAACCTTGTTGATGTGCCTCGCTGATTTTGCTTTCCGCCCTCTCCACTAGGCGCTCTCAGGCAAGTGACAACACAGCCTGGTTCCTAACCGAGGGTCGCTATCGACCTCAGTAAACAGATCTTTTAGGGAATCTGGGGGTGGGGTGCGGGTAGCTCTAAACCCGCGCGAACGCCACACGCTCAGTGTGGAAAACTATTTCTAATCCCCAGTTTGCGTCTGTGAACGTTAACTCCCCCACACTCTCAAGTACCCGGTTTCTTCCCGTCTCTCGCCGGCGAGCGAAGTTCCTATGGCATCCACTTACCAGGTAACCGGGATTTCCACAACAAAGCGGCGTGCGGGTCCCTTCCACCGGCCAGCCTGGGCGAGTGACAGCGGGCGGCCAGCGCTGGTGAGGAGAAACTGGGGGCTCCAGCTCTTCAGCGCGCTTCACGGGTTCTGCCTCCTTCGGAAATGAAAACTCCCATCCAAGCCTGGGGACGGAGCGCGGAAACCCGGCCCAAGTGCCGTGTGTGCGCGCGCGTGTACGAGGGCAGCAGCGGCAGGGGGAGGAGGAGGCAGAAGGCGGGTGGCTGGACCCTCGGCATCAGCTCATTCTCTCCCGCCACACATGCAAATAATGTTTTAAAAAGTTGAGTTTCGACTTTGTGCCTCGCCTGTCCTGCTCATGCTCGCCCTGGGCCGGAGGACGTTTCTGGGGGGTGGTCCGGGATGCTGGCTAATTGCTTTCGGCGGGTTCCGTCGGGGAAGCGCTGGTGCGAGCCTGGACGGCTTTGGGCGGTGCGAGGAGGGGCGGCGCTGGTGCCCGTGCGCGCCGCGCTCTGGGCTGCCCCGGCGGCGCTGTGTGGACGCGGCCGCAGGGAGAGGGGAAGAGGGAAGGAGGGAGGGAGGGAGGAGGCCGGACGAGCAGTGTGGATGTTAGTGTAGCTGCGAGGGCCGGCCTGTAGCCAGCTGCTTCCTGAGCGTGAGCGCCGGAGGGGGAGGGGGAGGGGGAAGGGGTGGGGCGGGCCTGCTGGTCACTAGGCTGGCCAATTCGAAGGCCGAGCTTGTGTCTCCCTCTCGACGCGTTAACACACACACTCCTAACCGTGCCCCAAGGGGTCGAGGAACTTCAGAACCGGGTAACAGCAGGGAGACACTCTGCCTTCTTCTTGGGCCTTACTTGTTTAAACTGTTTGGGTTTGTTTTGTTTTGTTTTCTTGTACAAGAAAAAGCCTCAGCATTTAGACAGGATTTGCTGTCAGATCGTGAAGAACAAGACAAACAAACAAACAAACAAAAATAAAACAGTAATAGGACGGAAAGATTAAAAACTAAGAAGTGAATACTGGCAAAAGGGTCTTTCTAATATACAGGATTGGATGCACATAACTTTGAAAATGGATAGGTGAAGCACAGAGGATGCCTTTGGCATCTTTTTAAAGTATAGGCAAAGGAGAAAGGAAGGTAATGGAAGTTTTATAAGGATGTAAAACTAAACACAGGCTGCTAGGAATGAAAGCACTTTCCGTGCATGTGTTGCATCTATCGGTGGCACTGTCTCCTTAAGAATTCAAGCTTTATACCTCACCTAAGCTGTGACCCCAGCCCTTCTGCTTGGTTTAATCAGCCCTGAAGAGGTTGGCTAACTTATCAGTGGCCCCACACATGTATTGCTATAGATACACAGATTTCCGTCTTGGGAATCAACGTATGTAGAGCACACAATATCCTTGTTAGGCCTTTCTGAAGAAAAGCAATCACTCTCATGAATGAAATGAATGAGGCTATCTCAAGACACTTAGAATTTCACCAGTTCTTATATTCTATTCTAGGGCTCTTGCTCCAATAAAAATTAGCATTCAGGTAGTAGATGCTACAATCAAACTATGATCAAATCCTATGATCAAAATAGAAGCCCTCAAGTACACAAATGACTCACCCAAAAAAACCAAACCAAAAAAACTGTTGGCAACTTTCACATATCTTATTTCAGGAAGAATATTGCTAGAGTTGGTCTCATGATATTGACCCCCAAAAAGCCAGTATGGTTGGCTTTTCAAGACTCCCTTTAGGGAAGGTATTTTTCCCCTTTCCTATAGGCACAAACTCATCAGAGTGTTAATATCTGTCAGCAAAAGTGGAGGGAGAGAAATAAATGAGTAAGTGCATAGGATAATATCATTCTGTCAATTTTCCACTTTCTCCCTCTGTTCTTCCCCTTGTAAATGCAAGTGCCCAAGCCCAAGATGGCAATCAATGGGTTCAACCAAGCACAAGAAAAGAAAACACTCATAAAGTGAAGCATGCAGCAACATCACAAAAACAAAGAAACCAAATGGTAGAAGTTGCCATGACTATTCCATTGTGGCTAGTTATTGCAACATGCCTGACATTCACATAAAAACTCTTCTTCATTAACTCCAGCCTTCTGGAGCAGAGCAAAATGTGAAAACTAACCCTTGAATGTATCACAGGAAATTCTCTTCATCCAGACTTTTGTGCTATATGCACTGCTCCCCAGGAACAAGACAAGGCTGGGTAGAAGCTGCAAAAACCTTTCCAAAGTCCCTCTTCAAATACAATACCACTTCAAATACAATAGTTTTGATGCATGACATGATATCCTAGGAGCTATGAAAGCTTCCAAAAACTTCCCACTTGATAGGAACAGTTTTGTTGTAAGAGAAAAATATAGCGTTACTCCCTACTTTAAGCCATGGCTCATGGAAATAAAACACTGGAAAAGTTATCAGTCATCAACCTGGGGATCCCCAAAAGTCTCCTCACTTATGAAAGCCCAAGTGTGGGAATGTCATTTTTACTTAGGTGGGATTTTCATGAGCATCTAACATTCCTAAAACATTTACCACTAACATTAATACTCGTAGGTACGACGCTTTGGTTGAATTTTATTTATTTATTTATTTATTTATTTTGGGGAGCCATAAATGTATATCTGCAATGTCCTTACATTCCATGGGATATAGTAAAAATGCAGTACTCCCAGAACAACTCTGGAGTGACTCAGCATGAGATCTGCACCTCTTCTGGACTGAATTGGTCAACACGGGTGGAGGAGTGGGGAGCAAATAGAGATGGTGGGAAAGGAAATAATGTAGTGTAGTTCAGCAATGAAACTCTCCTTTCCCCATGAGCTCTCCATCATGCTTAGGAATCATTTCCTGGCAGCCATTCAGTCACATAGGTGGGAACTGCAACCCATTGGCATCTTCCCTCTGTGGAGTCATTAGTTGTATGCCTCTCAAGTGCTGACTCAGGGTGACTGATTCAGCAGACAGGGCCCTGCTGCCAGTTCAAGTGCAGTCTTCATTCATTTGAGAAATATTCAGTGATACATACTCTGTCCCAGGATTGGGGGTAACAGTCATAGGCATTGTACACGGAAGGATGTTACATTAAACATTTTGCCCATTTCCTGGAATATAGCAAACCCTCAAGAAATGGTGGCTCTTTGCATATATTATCTCTTCTGCTCCTCAAAGCAATCATATGAGATGGCTGTTGGTAGTCTCCATTTAGAAGCAAGAATCCTGAAGCTCAGCAAACAGTTAAAGCGAGTGCAGAGCTAGATTTGCCAGTCTAGAAGCCCCAAGTTCTTTCAACATTGCTGTCCTACTAAATAACTGTGCATGCCCTTTGAATGTGTACAAAGTACATTGAACATGAATAAAGTGCAAGGCATCTTATGATCAATATCAGATAGGTGTGGAGGAGGCAGGAATAATTTCCCACAATAGGACTTAGAGTAACTTGGCTGTTTGAGCTGGATTTCAAACAATTGGACAGAAACTTGAAAAGCATAGAAGACTATTCCAAGTGGAAGAATCCACATCAGAAAAGGTAGAAAGGGCATAGATTCTGTGTATCTGCTTACACAAAGCTAGAGTACAAATAAGAACCCTGTAAAGTACAAAATAAGAACATTCACAATCTCATAGCTATAGTCCTAGAACACAGTGGACTCCCAAGGGGAACATCCTAGCAGCGAACTTTCAGAACTGTTATTTGTGTCTGCCTAAGTGATCTGACAGCAAACTATTTACAAACTTGCAAAGAACTATGATCAGATTTTTAACTCCTGTAAAGTGTCAATAGATAGAAAAAAGTTTTAACCCCAGAGTGCAGATAAGAGGAGCTAACAGCACCAGTGATAGTATGCCTAGCTATTAACACACACACACACACACACACACACACACACACACACACACACAGGAGCTGGCAAGAGTCCAGTTATATAGAAATGCAATGGAAAAACTCAGTTGTTTGCCAACTTAAAGAGGGGAACTAAGATAGAAAATTTCCATTTTACCTTCCTAAGCGAGTAGTACTAGTGGAATGTTATCGGTGCTTGATACCCTAATAAAACTTTTAAGTTGATCTTTCTACTAATTTTGCCACCAGTACAGTCACCCCGGCCTCTCCTGTTCACATATCAGTGATGCTATTTTTTTAAATTATTATGGACAACCACTATATTCATAGCACCATACCTCTTTTCCTTTCTAAGGTCAAACTGTACATCAGAGTCTAAAATGCAAAATGTGAAGTATTTTATTCCATACAATGTCTCCACATTTTTTTATTGGTAAAATTTTTCTTCCTATTTTATACAAACCCAACTGAGATGCATCTAATATTATACAAGGGTTTACTTGATGTTCCTTGACATATTACTAAAGTATATGTACAAAAAGTTTATAAAAATAAAAATAAATTTGTAATAAACACAATATTTCACAGGCAGCCAGTTTCCTACTCTTTTACCACTCATATTGGTGTTGTATGATGCTATCTTATGCAGAACTGCCTTGTATAAGTACCTTCTAATGCCCAAAACTTACATTTCTTCATAATCCTTTCATAGCCCGGCAACAGTGGTATGCACTAGTAAGTATTTAATGCTAATTGAATGAATGAATGAATGAATGATTGGGTTCCCTACTTTCAGAGATTGTGAATAACACTAAAATTTGTCATTGGGAGGAAAAGGAGGGAAAATATAGAATAAGGATGAAAAGAGGAAGATGAATTTTTTTAATGAGAGGTAATGAAGAAGGCAGGACAGCATTAGGACACCATCAGGATAATTGAGAACAAAAAATAAGTTTGGGGTAGAATTAAGCTCTGAAAAAAAATGATTCAGTAGCTTTTCAGACTCCTCCTCACCTCAAGTCCTAATTACACCTGCAAGGAGTATGAATACATTTGGAAATTTTCTACACGCCCTAAATCTCCGTGATGCTAAAACATTCAGGGCTTTCCACATATATGAACACTTCTATCCCCTTCTAACCTTGTGGAACAAAGACAAGTGTAATGTTCTTGTCCATTGGACAAATGACCAATTGTCCTCAAATTAGACCTGTCCTGAATAAAAAAGTGTTGGCTCCCTTCAGGCTGGGGATGCTTTTCCAAGTTCATTATCTGCATTACCTCACTTAATTCTCACAACATCCCAATGAGGTAAGATATAGCACAACTTCCATTTTACAGATGAGAAAACAGAGACAGCAAAATGTGTAATATCTTCCCAGTGTCACCCAGCTCGTGGAGGAATAGCTAGGCTTCAAACAGAAACACTTTAACCATTACTCTATTATTCTTACAGGTCAGGGAGCCCTGCTACCACTGGACATTTATTTATTCATTCATTCAGGCAGAGCAATGTGTTGGAAGAAGGATAGACTTTGAAAACCAGAAAAATCAGAAAACCTAGAAATCAGAACTGCACCACTTATTGGAAGATCTTGGACTGGTTCCTGAACCCGTTGGGGACCTCAGTTCCAACACCTGAGTTATTGCAAATATTGAATGAGAATTGCAATACTGGCTCACACACATGTGCAACCAGGGGCTTCCTCTATTGATAAGAAACACAGCCCAAGAACTTCAAGGGAAATTAACCCCAGCCCCAGACCCAGTAATGGGCTTGATGACTGTGAGAGACCCCCCTCCCCTGGTCAAACTAAATGACTCAAAATCAGACCTAAGCCAATCAGTGGCTAGCATTCCCCTGGTCACTGTGATTGTTTCAATGATTGGTATGTGATCCAATTTGAGCAAATGAGAAGTTCTCATGAGAGGAAAGTTCTTTGATGGCTTCTGAGGAAAGTAGATTCTCTTTCTAGCGAGCCACTGGAAAGGTAGCCTTTCCTCTTCTGTGTGTTGTGAAGAAAGAGAAGTGAAGCTATTTTCCTCTCAGCCTCCAGACAAAGCTGACACTCAGCCAAGGGCAGAGCGGAGAAGGTTGTAGACAACAGGGGCCAGAGCCCTGACAGAACCCCACCGGATCCCCAACCAAGTGCTGAATTTTTTCATTTGTGAGAGCCAGTAGATCCCTTTATTTATTTGTTTATTTGTTTGTTTTTTAATTTTAATTTTTTTACAGACTTGACACCTAATAGTAAATGTTTAATAATGTTGTAGCACAGTAGGGTAACAACAAAGATATCTCAAAATAAGGGATTTGAAAAGTAAGAAATTTATACAAGTATTGATACATTCTGCTAAGAAAAAATGCTTTATGTATTTTCTCTTTTAAAGTATTATTTTCCCCATCCCCTCAGCATTCTGATGTAGTTTGCTTTCTAATGACAGACTTTTATTTATTTCTTTTTCATCACAAGACATAACTTATTCAACTTCAGAAGTTGTGTAATATTCCGAAAATTTTTTACAAATTTTTTATATTTAATTTTTTTAAACAAATAGCTGACAACAAGATATATAAGTACCTAAGATGTTCAAAGCACCATAAGACAAGCTTAAAAGGTAATGACCTTTACTGTCCACTCCTACTCTGTGAGGCTTTCTGTTCTAAGAGAATAATGCACCACCCCCCATGAATATCCATATCCTAATCCCTGGGACCTGTGAAGACATTAGGTTACATAACAAAAGGGAATTAATGTACAGATGGAATCCAGGTTGCTAATAAAATTACCTTAAAATAGGGAGATTATCCTGGATTATCCAGGTGGGTCCAATGTAATTGTAAGAGTCCTTAAAAGTGGAAGAGAGAGGCAGGTAAGTCCTAGATACTTAAATCATCTTTGTGATACCATTTTAGCCTGGTTATTTTTTTTTATTGTTAAATTTATTGGGGTGACATTGGTTAGTAAAAACTACATAGGTTCCACTTGTACAGTTCTATAATACATCATCTATGTGTTTGTTGTGTTATGTGTTCATCACTGAGAGTCAGTTCTCTTGCCATCACCATATTTTTTTTTTAGTTAAGTTATGGCTCATGTTCTTTTCAAGGTCCTCCCACCATTTGATCAGTATAATACTAAGCAAGAGACATTCCACTTACTTATGCCCCTTTCAGACCAACTGGTCAACCTTTTGGGGGTCAGCCAGAGTAGTTTATCCATTTGGTTGTCAGACAACTGCCTTGAAAAGCCAGGCTATTTCTACATGTCCTCAGTTATTGGTTAACAAATGTAGCCACAGAACTCAGCACCTAATAGGAAATATATGCCTTCCCAAATTCCTATTGAAATTGGACTTTATCTCATTCCTAGATAAAACAGAGCCAAGATTTTTCTGGAATGACATTCAGAAATAAAAAATGATTTGTATAAAAGTGCCTTCCCAAACATCTGAGTCCCACTCATTTTTCTTGTTACTGCTGTTATCAATCCCACCTTAGAAATTTCAGTTCAGCAGGGAACATCCCTTCCCCCATTTCCATGTCTTCTGTCTTTTCTATCTTCTGTTTCATAACCAAATGTCATTTAAAACTCAGCTATAGATACCATTTAGGGCTGTTGGCGTAAGAGGCAGGGACAGAGAGTCCTTAGATTCTAGATTGAGTTTAGGGCACAATGTTGTTAGACAGTTTTAACTTGAGATAATCATGTTATCTCAGCAGGTTGCATAGGTCAGAAATATTCCTTCTGCCACTGTCTTCTTTTAACTTCCAGCAAGAACTGGACATTAAGGAGAAAGTAAGAGTGACAAGTTATAAGCCATAAACTTAAGACACATTTAATTACAGAAATAATAACAGCTCATATTTATTTGGGGTTTATTATGTGCAAGGAGCTAAGCATAGTACTTGAGATTCTTGATTTCATTTAATCCCCACAGCATCAGTCTAAGAAGTGGTTGAGGTGGGACTAGAACCTATTCCCTATGGCTCCAGGGCACATGCTCTTGGCTGCAACACTGGACCACCCTCACAGTACTGCTCATTGTAAAAAGTTTTGATGAGATATGGGCTAAACACAATTATATGTAAATTTAAGAACAAAATATACTATATAAATGGTACATGTAATGGCCTGTTACATGACACTATCTAGTGATGCTGAACTAGTGTTATTCCTCAAAACTTACCTTGAACACTCTCCAAATCCCCCCAGCCTTTGCCTCTGCTGTTCTGTCTACCTGGAATGACCTTTACTGTCCACTCCTACTCTATGAGACTTTCTGTTGCAAAGAGAATAATACACCACCCCCCATAAATATCCATATCCTAATCCCTGGGACCTGTGAATACATTAGATTACATGACAAAAGGGAATTAATGTACAGATGGAATTCAGGTTGCTGATAAAATTACCTTAAAATAGGGAGATTATCCTGTATTATCCAGGTGGGCCCAATGGAATTGTAAGAGTCCTTAAAAGTGGAAGAGAACGGTAGAAAAAGAGAGGTGGAGAAACCAATGCGACAGCCTTGAAAGCAGGGTCAGAAAGATGCTATGCTGATGACTTTGAAGATGGAGGAATATATCAGGAACCAAGTAATGTGAATAGAAAATAATGAAACAGATTCTTTCAGCACTTCAAAGTGCAGCCCTCCTGACAGCTTGATCTTTGCCTAGTGAGCCCCAGGTCACACTTCTATCTTGTAGTACTGCAAGTTATGAATGTAGGTTATTTAAGGCACTATGTTGAGGGTAATTTGTAGTAGCAGCAATAGAAAACCAATATACCTCCCAAGCTCTCCTCTGTCCTCTCATTCCCAGAGCCAGTCAGCACATACTCTAGGTCCCCAGTGATAGTCCTTACCATTATTTAACACTAATTATACTATTTGGGACCCAGGTCTATACATCCCAGGTTTTACCTTAATTCTTTCAGAAGCATTGCGAATGGGCCTCAAGATTTATCTGAGAGTCCCAACTCTGCTTCTGCTCACTCCCTGCTGGGAGGAGGGGCAATGTTAAGTGAAATGACCAAAGGTTGGAAGGAAGAGGGAGCAGGAGGAAATCGGAAGAAAGAAGGTACAGCATTAACAGAGGACATGAGAGAGGAGCAACCCTGAGGAAGGTACTTCACCTCTCCGCCTGTTTCTCCATTTGGAGAACAGGAAGGAATATAGCAATAGTAGGGTGGCTGTTTTGGAGACTAAATGAGTTAATGCCTTTGAGCACTCAGAAAAGTGTCTACCACACCAAATGTATGAAATAAACATTGGTTAGATAAAATAAAATCAACGTGTGTCAGTCGTCTCCATTACTCTATCTTGCCATGCTATGTAATTGTTTTGTGCATATGAACCTCTCCCTGCACCCCACAATTAACAACTGGGCTCTCCTATAATTCCCACTGCACCGAAGCCATTGCTCTCTGCACAACAGACACTCAAAGTCTGTTAGGTGAAGAAAACAAAATCAGGAACAATTCAAAAAACTTATATGTTCATTAAAATCAAGAACTGGCTATGAGATAATGGTTTTTAACAGTCATTTAAATCATTTTCACTTACCCCTGGAACTACTCCGTGATTAGCAAGGCCCACAGAAAAGGATCACAACATATGCATTTGAAGGGGGAGTACAAGTAAAAGGAAATCCTTGGTGTAGGGAGGAGTCCTGAAGTGGGTACTGAAACCAGGGCAATTCTGATTCTCTGACTGAAGTTCAGATCGGAAAGTAGACTGAGAAAGAAGAAGGTTGGAGGGGATGGGAAACACCCAGGTAAGGGGGATGAGGGACTGTGGAAAGCAAACTTTGATACTTGATATTTGTGCCTAAGGCTGGCCCAGTCTAGATTTCTATTTGGATGGCTGATTTGCATACACACATATACATTTCAACTCTGAAAGTAAACGTTCCATATGTGTTTTATTTATTTTCATTTCTTTTTTATCTTTACCAGTTGGTCGATTTTTTTTTCTTCACATTACATCAGGAGATCCTCATTGCTATCAGCTATTCAGCTTGGGGATCATGGAATAACTCTGAAAACAGACATTTGAGACAAAATGTAAAACTTTATATTAGGGTACAATAACATTTACAAGGCACAAATTTGGCGGCCAAAAGATTTCTCTCAAAGGTATGAAAAAATGTCTGTGCTCTATTTCCAAAGAAACCAAATAAGACATGGTCCCTGAATCATTGTCTGAATGCAAACAGCATTTGGCTTTGATCTGAGTTGCTGAAAACTATGACCAATTTATCCTGCGATGCCAAACCATCAGAGAATGTTTTTAAGTCTGGATTTCCATATCGGGATTCAGCTACACACTTTTTCTCTTCATTTCACATTACATAGAGCCAACCCAAAATAGTCCTTCCAACAATGTACGTAGTTGGGATGATGATTTCAATTTCAAGTAACAGGCAAAGAGTAGAAAAGCTCTTTTCCTTTAGACATAATCGAACATAAAATGGGTTTATTTGATGCAAACCCTCTTTTCTACTGTATTAATAATGACAATGATCTCATCAGCAGTCTCAGCCAGTTACTAATTGAAGAAGTGATACGAAAATCTCCGAAGCTCCAAGTCGCCTTGCACGCCGCCCACGTCCTCCACACCAGCTTCACCCCAGACCTAAGGACCAGACTGCATCACCGGCCCCACCACCTCCCGGCGACATCGCCCCTCTGCCCCGCAGCATGCAGCCCCACGGCCCGGACCCGCCTACATCCAGCCGTGTCAGCCTCCTCGCTCTTTTGAGCTGCTTCCTCTGCTTTCTATGACACTGTAATAGTCTGTGTTTGGGATTTTTGATTTTTTTTTTTTTTTTTTTTTTTTTGCAATCTTAGCAATGGCTATCCGACAGGGGAGCAGAGAAGGTGGCTAGATCAAGTAATTTAGTTCTATGGTGTTTTAATTTTTAGACTGTGTCTGTTTTAATTTAATAATCAGAAAACTGAAACGATTCCTTTAAGTCCGTTCTTGCTGTTCTTCCGGCTCATGCATCCTCGTTCCTTCCTTTATTCTCCTTCCTCCTTCGGCCGCCGGAGCGTGCTGCTCCCACAATGCTCTTCGCGCCTCCCCCGTCCTGTCTCGGCCCGCCCTCGCGGCGGTGGCACGGCGAGGCGCGTGGAGGCCTCGCAGCTGCGGGGTCGGGGCTTGCAGCCTGGCTCTGCTAGCTGTGCATCTTAGCCAGCTCGTCAGTTTATTCCTAACAGGAGGAGTCGACATTTCCTTCGTGCTTCCTCAGGCCAGGTGCTTTGCATACATTAACACATGTGATCCTTAGGACAGCGCTGTGAGGTAGGTAACATCATTCGCATTTTATCATTTCTATACACGCACATACAAAAGCACAGAAAGATTAAATTTCTTGCCCATAATACTCAACTAGTCAGGAGCTACTCTGCTGACTAGTCTTCTGGCTTCTGAGTATGGCCTATTAGCACTATGCCATGCCACCTCTTTGGAAAAGAGGAAAGCCTCTAAAATGAGAGCCTCACACCAGTACAGCAGTACTCTTCCACTGATTAGAGATAGCGTGGCACTGGGCAACGCCTGGCACATAGCTGTCATTACCGTATCCCTCTAGAGAGCATGACTCTGAGCTTCAGCCACACAAATCCAATTACTCTGGCCAGCGTGTCTGCCTACAGAGTCCACAGGAATTCTAGCTTGAAGAAGTCAGCAACTGAACTGTCCTTCTTCACCCTGTAGCTTAGACATTCTGCTCACTATACCACCTGGTCGACCCAACCTCACCTTTCCCATCCTGCTCTCCTGATGTTTCTGGTAGTTTCTGAAACAATTCCCACTGTTCAGTGCCCCTCCTCTCCCACCCAGCTTGAGCCTCAGTTCTCTCAGCCAGACAATTTCTCTGGTCTCCTCACTGATCTCCCTGCCTCCAGCCTATCTCTTCACAAGTTTACTTACATGCTACTTCAGGTATTAATGGTCCTATATACGACCCCTTATCCTTAGGCCTCACTCTACCCCTCTGGCAGTATCCCCTGTCCAACACCCTCCTCTTCAGTCAAAATAGACTAGTTACTAGAGTCCCTGAACTCACTTTGAGCTTTACTTCTGCCTGGGATGCCCTTTCTGAACCAGTGTCCAGCCTTAAAGTCAAATTCCAAAGTCAGCTTCTCCTGCAGCCTTTCCTAGTGCTGCCAATTGCATGTAGACCCCCTCTCCTTTGCATTTTGCACTGTGTGTGTATTGGGGGAAAGGTGTCTCATCCATATTTACCTGATCTATAAGGTCTAGCACAGCTTAGAACTCAATATTTGCTAAAAATATGAATTTATAAATGGAAAAAACTAAAGCCCACTAAGGATAACTGACATAATTTACAAATCAGTTAGTGAAGAAACAGTATTACATAATAGTTAATGTAATAAGCCAGGTTGCCTGAATTTAAGCCAATTTTCTACCAATGATTAGCTGGTGTGACCTAAGGCTAGTAACTTAACTGCTGTCTACCTCAATTTTCTCGTTAGTAAAATGGTAATAATAATAATTGTACTTATCGATAGAATAGTCATGAGGATTAAGTGAATTAATATATATAAAATATCTGGAATGGTGCTTGACACATTATTAGCACTCAAATATTAGCTGCTCTTGTTGTTGTTGATTGTTTTAAATGGTAGAGCCAGAATTAGAAGTGAGGACACTTGACTCCTAGTCCAGTGCTCTTTATACTACTTCCTCAGTGTCCCTACTCTTGGTTCAAATACCCACTTCATGCAAAGAAAGAAAAAAAAATCACATATGCACATGTACACACACACACATGCATGTTCAAGTCAATAGGCAAATATTGCTTTTCTATTTAAGGTAGTCTTAGAAGTTTGATGAAGCTACATAGTCTTTAGTCAAGAAAAAAAAAATGAAGGAAAAGAAAGCAAAAGATCCTCTGTCAACCACAGCACAGGATAGCCCTTTATATCTAAGAAAGACGTGAGCCCTGGAGCCTTTTGGAGCTTCTTTAGTTCTGAGATAATTCCACTAGCAATTTCTGAAATAATACCATTCGAGGTTCAGAATGTCATATGGGTAAGAGCATTGATTCTGGAGCCAAGCAGAACTGGATTCAGATCTCACTTTCTCACTTACTAGCTCTGGGACATCGGACAAGTTCCTTAACCTCCATCCCAGAGCCTATACTAATCCTACTTCACTGGGGTGCAGGGAGCATCCATGAACTGATCTGTGGAAGGCAGTTGGCCCAGTGCCTGGCACCCAGTGAGCACTGGCTGTTAGTACTGGCTGCCCTTGGGCTAAGCAGTACACCCTTCCTCTCATTCTAGCTTAGGTAAAACCCTCTTGAGAGTGCATCTCAATGGAGGGCTAAGTTTAATGTGACTTTGTTTATCAGGACCTAGAGGGCTGGAATTTCCCCAGAGATTAAGTGCTGCTGAGGGTGAAAGTGGGAAGCCCCCAAAAGCCAATTTGCCAAGATGCAGCTTGTAAAGGCCTTTTCTGGCTGCCGAAGGAACATTTCCTTCTCCTCCCTCATGATCCTTCCACTCTCTCCCATTCCTCTGTGTGCTAATTCAATGGAAGTGTCTCTTTTTAAGCTACTACTCCCACCAGAGAAATGAAAGGGGTTAATTTTGGATTTCAGTTGATTTGGGAAGTGAAGTCATGTGTCCCAGATGAATGGTAGAGGAAACAAATCCCATCCATCTGCCTTGTCAAACTCTAATGTGCTTTTCAAACTCACCCAGCAGGGTGTTGAGAGGACAAGTGATTAGGACAATCTCCTAGATGAGGAGCTTGAAGCTGAATGGTTTATCAGGGGACAACAGTGCCCTTTCCACCAGCATCTCCTCACTTCAAGCAACATTCTAAAACTCTACGGTATATGTAACAACATTTTTCTAATGTAAACTTTTCATTTACTAATGTTTTAGAGAATAAAGTTTTATTTTTTTCTTTATTTTTTTAAGGAACAAACTTTTTATTTTATTATCTTGATGAGCAAGGAACAGTAGGCAAGCTGCAGTGGGAGTAGGAGAGAGGAGGGGAAGTTTGTCTGATTTCTATGTCTGATAAAGTTTTATTTTTAAATAAAATGGACCTCTATTTTTAAAACCTTTACTGATCAAACCATTCTAAAACAGAATTAAGTCCCACACTTCACCTTCTGCCCCCTCCACCCCTTAAAACACAGCTGTCTTTGCAATCCCTGTGATGAAACCACAACTTTATGTAATAGCAATTCAATCAAATAGTAGTTCTATCATTTTCTGCAGCAAGCCTGCTGATATATATCTTTTCAAGCTAGAACTTGTTTCCTGAGAGAGATTCTTACAGAACACATACACTTGAAACACCTCCCTTTGTGTGGCTATGTCCTTGGGAACTTCCTGTGAAACATGATGGGTGCCGGCCGAGAACCGCCATGGACCTCCAGGGTCAGCCTCTCTGGGGCACCTGTTCTTTTTTTTTTTTTTTTTAAATTCATTTTTATTGTTAGACTTATTGATTTAATGTTTATTTGGGGACGAGTGGGTTAGGGTGGGGCACCTGTTCTAAGCCAAACCAAACGGAAGTTCCTGGCAGGAAAAAGTTGACTATGGCTAGTCAGTAGGTGGAGCCCTTTCCCCAGCATTGGCCCTGACCCTAAATCAGAGGTACTTGGAAATTTCCCCCCAGGTCTGGCTTCCAAAGTGTAGGACCCTGAGACTAGAAGTCTCTTATTATCTCTTAGGATGCTGTCTGTTGTCCCAAAACACTATGTTACCCTAGCGTCTAGAAGGGAACCAGAATAGGCATTACCCATTGCATTTTTAAAAGAAAACACATTCTCATCTGGAATGATCACAATAGAAAAAAATTTTAAAGCCATTCCTCATTACAAAACATATACCACACCTCCACCCCTCTCCCCAAACCACTGTCATTCCATCCCCATCAAAAAGTATTTTCCCATCTTTTTCTGTGTTTGAAAGAAAGAATAGGAGTCCTACAAACTAACTTCTAAAGAATAATCATTAAATTCATCTATCCTTGCAAATCCAGTGATCGCTTATGTGATAGTCAGTGTAACCCTGTCACAGGTTCTCCCAGAAAGTCCCATATCTTATCTTACTTGCTTTTAATATCCATGTTCATTTTCTATGGATCTTTAACTGAATTGACTATATTGCAGGTCAATAAGATATTTTAGCAGCTCCTACTACTTGCCCAGAGACAGAGTAGCACCTTCAAGGAGCTTAATCTAGATGAAAAATTAAGGCATTTAAGCAGGGCACTACATCTTGGGGACCAAACAGAGGGTCCATGTCAAGAGAGTTATGGTAAATAGTAGAAGAGGGAGCTCACTGAGCCCAGGTGTGGTCAGGGAGGCTTCACAAAGGATCAGAATCTTGAGGCACAGCTGAGTTTTCAACTGTTACAGAAAAGAAAGGATATTCCTTTTGAGAGGAGAAGTAAGGGAAGAGTAACTGAGAGGCCTGGAAGGCAAGACAATGGAGAGATCTCATCAGTAAAGGTGCAGTGAGTACAGCAAGTAAAGACAAGAATGAATAAAGGGAAGTCAAGGATGAGGAGTAAAATCTAAAATCGCCTTGTTGCAGGGAACGACTTATGTGACAAACAGTGAGGAAGGAAGTCTGAAAAACTAGGTTGGGATTATGGTGGCAGTTCTTAAATGTTGAACCAAGGAATAATTGGGCAAGTATCTATCTACCAGGCTGCACTACATTATAACTGCAAGCTCCCTGTGTTTAGATGTGACCCAACCCACTCTCACCAAATCTTAGCACCAGCTTTCCTTGGCCATGTAGTGGCTGCTCAATGGAATCTTTTGGACAGCTTTAAGAAATACTGAAGTACCCTAAAGATTCTGATTTAGTCAGTGACAGGTACTGCTCCCACTCACATCTCCTCAAGCAATTCTGTGTGCAGGCCCCATTGAAAACCATTGCTTTAAAGGCATTTGTAATTTGGTCTAAGTTTAGGAAGCAGACATCTTTTTAAAATACCAGTCTAAAGAAGACACAAAGTGCCACAAGATGACAATGATAACAATGCTGAGTATAAAAAATTTTAGATTATCTGTTGCTGAAGATTATTCAAGCTTTTATATGATACATGTTTTCATTAGTCATAGATTCTAAATGTATCTTTTTAAAAATCAGCAAGTGTGATTTGAGTCCTACTATGTCAAACATTCACCAAGCTCCGCATTTGTCTATTATTCATTTTTGTGTGGGACCTGAAGAAATTAAACCATTATGAATGAAGTAGTACATGTAAAGAAGTACTTTGTAAACCGTAAACGGCCAAGCAGGTGGAGGCTATTATCAACAACTCCCATTTCAGTCTCACTCAAAGAAAGGGAATTGTTCTTTGTATGATTTATGAAAAATAATATTAATGTAGCACTTCTATATAGTGAAATCCCTGCAAAGATATCCTTAGAGAAACCTGAACATGCTTACAATGTGAGAAAATAAACTACAAAGACTATAGAAACTGAAGAATGTCAAAATAAATTATCTCAGCAGTGGGGAAAGAAGGGAAGAAAGGAGGAACACTCTCCTACATTAAAATTCATGCTTTAAATGAGCAAATACATTGATGTTGTTAGCAGCCAGGTACTCACTGTGGTAGAAGGGAAATACACCTACAGGATGAGGGAAGGTAGGGAAGGCCCTCTGAATGGATTTAGAAGTATCAGTAGGAACCCATGAATGTTCAAAAATACATGCCTCCTAGTTTTTCCACTGAAAGCACTTAGAATCAATGATGTTTCAATAGTGATGAGCCTACCTCGTACACAGATTTTAGTTTCTAAATATATTCCCCTTCTAAAAGGAAGCAGGGCTCCTTGGGCAAATAGCAGATTCCAGGGGGTAGGGCAGAAAATGTACAAAGTGAACCATAAGCATCTTGTGGCAAAGTATAACAAATCCTCGAAAATTGATGAGGACATGTCAAGAAACACAGGAGCCAGCTTGAAAAACCTTCCACTGGCCAATTATGGGCAATCTTAGCATCAAAATAATAGATAAGAAACCATTGGGTATAAAAAGAATCCAGGTGTCCATCAGGATATAAAAAGATATAAAAAAGCAATAAATCGGGACGAGAAAGCTCTTTTTTACTGTGGAGTGCTAATAAATGTAGAAGAAATGTTAGTTTTAAAATTTGCAAACTCCATACTAATAATAGATTGAGATGGGAATTTTCAATGAAT
This sequence comes from Lyroderma lyra, assembly GCA_004026885.1. Classification (NCBI taxonomy): domain Eukaryota; kingdom Metazoa; phylum Chordata; class Mammalia; order Chiroptera; family Megadermatidae; genus Lyroderma; species Lyroderma lyra. The sequence continues at coordinate 95,019 of PVJL010002146.1, read as the reverse complement.
TCTAAAACTAATGGCTGAAAGTTTGCTGGTGAATAGGATATTTGCAGAGTCTCAAACTATATTCCCACAGATGACTTGCTGATTACAAAGGGGAAAAGTTCCTTTAAGTGGAGAAATCTGGCAGATATAACCCTCCCTAAATGATCAAAGTGACATCATGTGCCTCCTGATGTGATACACTGAGGACACAGCAGTACTTGCATAGTATTCCTGCCAAAAATGCATAACCTGAATCTAATCATGAGGAAACAATCAAGCAAATTCAAATTGAGGGCATTCTATGAAACAGCTGTACTCTTCAAAAATGTCAATGTCATGAGAGACAATGAGAAACTGTTCCAGATTAAAGGAGACAAAATATACATGACAACGAAATACAATGAGTGATCCAGCCTGGATTCTGGATCAGAAAAAGTTGCAATATTGAATATTAACTGTATATCAGGTAGCTGTATTTTATCAATCTTGTATTTGATCACTGCACTGTGGTCATATAGGAGGGGGTCACTGTACTTGGGGGATACATGCTGCCATCTTAGGGGTCATGATGTCTGCGACTTTCTCTGAAGTGGTTCAGATGTGGGGAGCCGGGGCTGGGGGTGGGGGAAGAGAATTCAAATGTGGAGAAATGCTTAGATATGGTGAATCTGTGCAAAGGCATATGGGAGTTTGTTATTGTATTCTTGCAAATTTTCTGAGAATTTAAAATTTTCAAAATTAAAATTTTTAATTTAAAAATATTCTAAAATTGAGTACATAGTACATTTTGGTAAAATTCAAACACAAGTAACTCTTTAAAATACCATATTATCAGAAAATTTCTATCCCAATAATTGTATTAAAATGTAGTTGATCAAGAATATAATAAGTACATTAATATTAGTGACCAATTTAGAACCAAAATTCTCATCTAGCCTCCCATGAGCTACAGATTAGTTTTGTTTGGCCCACAAAACTGGGCTTTACAATAGTTTTTTTTTTTTTTTAAAGTGCTGAATTAGTTGCTAACTAATAAACATAATAATCATGAGATTTTTTTGCTCCTCTTGAAAAATCAAGAACCAACAACACTGGGCTTCTCCATGGACTAAGGTGAGTTGTAGCCACCACCCACTCTTTGATGGGTCATGTTCTCTACAGGTCACCAAAGTCCCCACTGCTCTGAATGTCTCTCTGACCCAGCCTGCTTCACTCACTCCAGTTACCTGCCAGGCCTGCAGAAGAGATGGAACCTAAAAAAGCATCTCAAATTCAGCATGCCCAAAACTAAATTATTGATTTCTTCTTCCTGTCCCATCCCTGCCTTATTACTAAGGAAGAAAGTCTAGTAATTATCCTTGATATAGTCCTCTCCATCAACACATATATCAAATCTGTCCCTAAATTCTATAGATTTTACTTCCTAAATATTCTCAAGTCTGTTCATTTAGCTCTAAATCCAACACTAAAGCCACCATCATCGCCAGCACCACAAAAACCACCAGAACCACCAGGAGCATTACCATCACCAACACCAACACCACCATCACCATCACCATTACTACTACAACCTCTACCCTATTCTAAGCTCCCACTATTTTACATCTAGACAAAATTTTCTTAGTGGTTCATCCATATTTATTCTGATTTCTCATCAATCTGGTCACTACACCAAAAGGGAAAGTGATTTTTTTTTTTTAATACAAATTTTGAAGCCTGCCTCCTGCTTAAAACTCTTCAATGGCTCCCACAGCTCCCAGGATAAAGAGAAAATCATCTCAAAAGGCCTGCAAGGCTCTGCATGATCCAGAGCTCAACTATTTCTACATCCTCATTTTCTATCTTTCCCTCCTCTGCTTTTCTATTCCAGTCATCCTGATATTCTGTAAGTGCCCGATACTCAGCATAATCCCTTTAAAAACAGAACAAAACGAAACAAAACAAAAAACCTCAGATGCCCAGAATTGGCTTAATCATAATCCTTGGTTTATCATACCATTAAAACTGACTGATGTAAGACCCTCTTTCTTTATGTATTTAAAATAATATAATCAACTTTTTAGAATTCCCTGTCTACCTCAGTATCTAGAACATTACTAGTAATCTACTGTCCCTTTATGAAGCTTCCCATCCCTTCCCCCTGCCACTTCTCTAAATTTTCACTCTCTCTAAATTTAGTATTTATTTTTCATTGCCTTTTTTGTTTTATCACATATAGTTGTATATCTAAGCAACATATTGTTTAGTTTTTCCTTAAAACTTTATGAAGAGGTATCATACAGTATATAGTCTCTAGAACTTGCTTTATTTCACCCAACATTATGGTACCAATATTCATCACTTGTGAGTAGCAGAGATTCATTTTATTACTGTGTAATATTCCATTATGTGAACACCACCACCCCCCCCGCCCCCAATTTTACAAATGTAAAAAGAAACAATGTTCTTTGTATTCCTGGCCTAGTTAACTAACACTTATCCTTGAGATCTCAGCTCAGGTGTGTCACTTCGTCAGATGTTTCCTGACTTTCATAACCCATCAGACCATCTTATTTACCTTCACAGCACACACTGTATGACTCCTTTGTCACCATTACCGCAGTATGAATTTCATATCACGTGATTGTTTGAATTGCAATCCGTTTCTCCATCTACTTGCCTGTAAGCTCCTCAAGAGCACGTAGCATCCCTGTATTTAACTGCTATTAAATCCACAGTTCCTGGCATATCATAAGGACTCAATAAAAGCTGCTGCATGAATAAATGGATGAATTATAAAAATAAGTATTTACATCTACAAAATAGTGCATCCAACTAAACATGTTCAGAAGTAAAGAACTCTAAAACCATCTCTCTTCCTGATTTTCATGTATTGTAATGCCATTGCCATTCTTTCAGTCATACAGGCTTAACATTTTTGACATTAGGTCTCATTCTGGTCTATCCCTAACCCCTCCCACCTGATTGTTTGCCACTTCTGTTCTTCCTACTTTGAAAATCGTGCTTACCAGAATATATTGTCCAAGCCCAATATGAATTGCATGTGCACTATTTATGGTTCCCTAAACTATGCCTGATAATTTCCCATCACCTTATCTTTGCTTGTGCTGCTTCCTGTTTCCAGAGAGTTCTTTGTTTCAGAGTATTCAACTACTACCCAATGCCCACTTCAAACACCACATCCTCCCAAGATGCTTCCCTTATTTCCCAGATGGAATGATCTCTTCAGTCTCTAGGCTGTCATCACACACTCCCCTACACAGAGATTTATTGTACACAATCCAAAGTTCTTCTGGGTGTACTGGAACAAACATGGACTTTGTATTCAGACCCAAGTTCAAATCCTTTCTACTACTACCTACTGTATGATCTTCAGAAATTATCAATATAGGAACTATTATATCTAACTCTTGGAAATGTTAGTCACATTAAATTTGAGTAGATAGGCTCTTGAGCCATTTTCCTGTTCCAAGCCAGTCCTACCTCTTTGGAACGTACGTTCTTTCAATAAACTATCTCTTTGTTTCACCTAAAAAAGAAAAAAAGGAAAGAAAGAGAAAGAGAGAGAGAGAGAGAGAGAGAGAGAAAAGAAAGAAGGAAAGAAAGAAAAGAAGAAAGGAAAGAAAAGGAAAGAAAGAAAGAAGAAAGAAAGCAAACAAACAAACAAACCTGGAAAATGCTAGATAGAAACCCCCTGGTCACTTACTGCGTGTTTTCCTGGTGTAACACCTTTGGCTCGCCCCTTCCCCCAACCTCACTCATTTTTCCCCTGGGAAGGAGTGTTCTAACAGAGTCTTGAATTTAGGGAAAGAAAGTGAGCATCCTAGGTTAGCCTTCTCTTCCTATTCTTCCTGTTTTTCTCTCTCATTTCTCCACCTCCACCTGCCTACCCTCCTCTTCTGCCCTCTCCACTCTTCACCCACTCTGGTCTGCCTGCAGGATTCAGACATTCCTCCCCACCCCTCTGTGCCTGGTGGGAGAGGCTGCCCTGGTGGTGAGGGAGAGGGCTACGGTAAGTGAAGCTCTCTAACTTCGGGCTGGGTCTTTGGCAACCATTTTGGCTATAGCTCTCAAGTGGGTTGTCCCATCAAGTTTATCAGTGATAAAACTTACGCTTTGATCTCACACTCCATCTGCTTTCCTGTCTCATTTTTCAACTGGCACTGAACTCAGGTGAGGAAGAAAGGGGGTTATTTATTGACTTCCAAAACCACAATTATAAAGTAATATGACTCTTGCATTTAAACAAGAATACCGGAATTTTCACACCCAATAAGGGATGCCTTTCAAAATAGTCCCCTGAGGAAGTGATACATATGTTCCAATACATTCCAACAAGGCTACTCTGGTTTCAAATCCTTTGGATGTATCAGTAGAGCCTGTGGATTTTATTTGTATATCTTCACTGATCTCAAGTCACATCTGAAAAGGGTGGATTTGAGTTTTGAAAGTAGCAAAAAGTAATTTGGAATCAAGGCTAGTGAATAAGCATTTTGGATAAACAATAGAAAGGAATTAAAAATAATGAGATGTGTGTGTGTATGTGCGTGTGTGTTTTATAACTGGAAAAGCCTACTGAAAGTGCTTGCACAACAACCACATTTTCAAAATATTAATAGCACACAACACCCAAAAGTGACCACTGTGAAAAACAACACTCATTTGGCTACACCAGAGTGTGTTTATTATTATTTAAGTCACTTTATAGATGCCGATAGCATAGAATGCTGACATTTTCTGAAGGCATGGGATCTGGAGTCTTGCCATTTATTTTGTGTCACCTTAGACAAGTTATTTAACTCCTTTCAGCCTCAGTATTTTCATCAGTAAAATCAAGTTAATAATAATACCCATCACAGATAACTCACAGGATTATTTTGAGAACCACATGAGCTAAAACAGGTGAAAAAGCTCTCAACTATAAGGGCCAATACAAATGTTATGGTAATTATTACTATGATTAATAGTCTTTCTTGATAGTTTTAAACTTTTTCAGTTCCTTTCAGATTTGGCAGCTAATTGGATTCTGAAATATCTTTTCACAAAGAGACTCAGGTCAATCTGAACACATATTCCAGGATTCAAATAAATCGCTAATGAACATGCAAGGAAGCAGGAACCCTGCCAATGACTCAGTAAGCAGATTTTCTGTAAGTCACTTGATTTGTTTTGCCCCATTTTCTGTAAGTCACTTGATCTGTTTTGGCTTTGAGTGATTTGTTTTAAGTTTCTAAAAAAAGGATTAACGTTGGTCATCATTTTCTCTTACCTTGCTTTAAAGCCTAAAAGATGTACCCCCTACAACTTTAGTGTCTTTATGCACTCACTGGCAAATAACATTTATTGAGAACTTAATATGTGCTAGGTAATATGTTAAATACTTTAATTCTCAACAACAGCCTGATGCTGTAGGTACTGCTTTTGTCCCCATTTTAAAGAGGAGACCACGGAATCACTGGGAAATTATTAATAAATAAGTTGTCAAGACCACTTAGCAGGTAAGTCCTTAAACTGGGATGTGCATGCAACTGGTGTGACTGCAAAGCCCATATTCTTCAGCACACGCTCAGTCTTTAATGACTAAATCTGGGTTTTCAAAACTGCAAAGCCAATCACATCTTTTCTTCTTTATGTTTTACTCTTGAGGTCAGCTTAGGACTTAGTCGGGGGCCATTTGTGTGTTCTTGATGAGTGACAAGTTCCCCTTAAAACCACTTTAGAGAGTAGAGGACCCCCTAAAGTGGTGACTAGAACTTTGAGAAATGTGCCAAGGCATAACATTTAGACAAACATAAAAGAAAGAAAGAAAATTTTAAGGAACAACATACAGTTTATCTTTAAATCAGCATTTTCAATGGACTTTCAGCACCTATTAGGAATTTTTACAAGCCCATGTCCCTCAGAGCCAGTCCTCACTTAGCCTTTTGGTTACTCTGCATTCTCTAATATCTGTCCCTCCCCCGGAAAACTCATGTTTCTACAATCACCTCCAGAACACAGGATGCATCTTTGGCCTTTTCTAACCCTCAGCTGCCCTGGAACCAGACAGACCACACTTCAGATTCTCTTTCACCTAGAATTGGCACTAGAAGCAACTCTTGTTTTCTGTTTGTTTCTTTCTTTCTTTCTTTCTGTCTTTCTTTTTAGATAAATACCCTGTTTTTTACTTGTTTTTTTCAACTATAAAAGTAATCATGCTTGCCATTTGAAGCTTGAAAAATAAAAAAGGTGCAAGGACTACATGGCAATTATCAGGATTCATAAAGCCTGAAAGAGTGACTCGCAAGTGGAGATGCTCAATAAATGTAGACAATAAGTGAATTTTTTAAAGACTCATAGCATTCATCGTCAATGGTCTCCATCACTACTTGCTATTTGTCCAGGACATTGCTCACTGGTCAGGAACACTTAGTGGGCACTTGCAGAATACAGAATACTCAAACAGGAGCAATCTGGAGGGTCCAGGCTTACATTGGGCCCTGTCTGTTGAATCATACAGGAAAAAGAAGATGTTGCAAAGCCTACTGTCTAGTTGGGGGCAGACTACACAGCACATAATCTATCTCCTCATTAGACTGTTGTCCCCTACCCACCTCTCCCACACTGCCTGATGATAGTTAAGACCAGCTAACTTGCTTCTGGGAAGTCTGTTGTGGTAGGCTGAATAATCCCTTCCCCACCCCCCACCCCCTGCTGACACATGCCCACCTCCTAACCTTGGGAAATGTGAATGTGTGACTTTATATAGCCAAAGGGAATTGGTGTGATTAAATTAAGGGTCTTGAGGTGGGGAGATTATCCTAAATTATCTAGGTGAGCCTGATGCAATCACAATGGTTCTTATAAGAGGGAGGCAGGAGGAGTCACATTCAAAGGAGAAGGTGATGGAGTAGAGATTGGAGTGATGGAATTTGTGGACGGAGGAAAGGGCCACAAGCCAAGGAATACAGAAGGTCACTAAAAGCTGAAAAAAGCAGGGTAGCAATTCTTTCCTTAGAGCCAACAGAAGGAACCAGCTCTGCAGACACTTTGATTTTAGTCCTGTGGACACTTTAATTTTAGTCCTGTGAAACTGCTTTTAGACCACTGGCTTTTAAAACTAAAAGAGAATATATCTGTGTTGTTTTAAAGCACTGAGTTTTGGGTAATTTGTTACAGCAGCAATGGGAAATTAATACACCTTCTCTGACACTCAGGTCCACGTTGATCTCCCCTTCTCTGAATTCTAATTAAGCTTGAATACATGACATAGCATTCAAAATGCCACAGAACCTGTTCCTCATCCAAGTATAAGCCCCTTGGGAGCACAGACTTTCCCTATGTTTGCTTAAGTTTTCAGATAGGGGAATATTTAACTGGAGCTAACTCAGTTCAAGACTTCATTATACCAAGATGAAGGAGATACTGTATCATCCTTTGAGCTTATAATTCTAGCATATCATGAAAAATGGAGTCTGTTGAACAGATTTTTAAACACCAATGCTCATTGGAGCATTATTCAAAATCAAAAGGTGAAAACAACCCAAATATTCATCAATGGGTAATTTGTGTGTGTGTGTGTGTGTGTGTGTGTGTGTGTGTGTATTATTCAGCCTTTAAAAAAAAGAAAATTCTGACACATGGATGAAGTTTGAAGACATTATGCTAAGTGGAATAACCCCATCACAAAAATATAAATACTGTGTGATTCCACTTCTTTGGAGTACCTAGGGTAGTCAAAATCATAGACACAGAGAGTAGAATAGTGGTTACCACGAAGGAGGGGAGATAGGGTAGTAATTGCTGACAGAGTTTCAATTTGGAATGATGAAAAAGTTCTAAAGTGGTGATGGTTGCACAACATGAATGTACTCAATGCCACTGAACTCTATATTTAAAAATGGTTAATTTTAGGTACTTTTTTACTATTTAAATAAATGGAGTCTGCAAGTGCAGTAAGGACAAATGAGAGATTGGGAAACGTATTCAGGCTGGAAGCATCTGCAAAGAATGGAGATGTCGGGCTCCATTTAGACCAGTGGTTCCCAACCTTCCTAATGCCGTGACCCTTTAATACAGCTCCTCATGGTGTGGTGACCCCCATAGAATTATTTTTGTTGCTACTTCATAACTGTAATTTTGCTACTATTGTGAATCGTAATGTAAATAATGTGTTTTCTGATGGTCTTAGGCGACCCCTGTGAAAGGGTCGTTCGACCCCCAAAGGGTTCACAACCCACAGATTGAGAACTGCTAATTTACAAGGACATAGGGACTGGCATTGATATGTGGCATTGTGGTTATGGGCTTGCCTGACCTCCTACAGCGACAAAGTTTTCTCTCTTCCCCACTAAAGTAATTCCTTCAGCAACTAAGGGGATGCAGCACTAAGTTGGGTATATAGCGTAAAGTTACACATGGGGGACAGACGTAAAACAAATAAGCACATAAATGGAGGTTATAATGTGATCCATGTCAAAGAGGTCCAATGAAGAAGCGACACATGATTCGAGAGTGAGGAATGAGTGAAGTGGATGTGAGAAGGGAGTAGGCAGAGAGAACAGCAGGTTTCCAGAACTTGAACAGAGTGGGGAAACTGAGAGAGGAAAGGGAGCAGGAAGATTCTTGAGAAGAGAGCGGGGGACAGATATCAGGCCTGGAGCCATGTTCAACCTGCAGTCTCTGTCCTCAGAGCAAATAGCAATCTTTGGAGTAGTGTTGGGAGTAGGAGTGTGGGAGAGAAGGGGGTTGGGATATCCTGACCAGATGTACATTTTGGGAAGAAGAGCCAAGAGCTGTGGGAAGACCAGTTAGGGGCTACTTCAGTAGTCTTCACAACAATAGAACAGGGTACTAGGGAAGTGCTAGAGGGGATGACGAGCATAGACAGACTCAAGTGGGATTTAGAATTTGAGATGGATCAGATATTATGATATTGTGATTTATAAAAATTAATTGTTAAGTTAATTAAGCAAAGAAACCATTAGACTGATGTGGCTGTAATACTGTGGTGGCCTACATAAGCAACCAAAATTAAAGCCATAAATGCCCCAGGGTTACAAAATCAAAACCACTATGGATGATCAATCATAAAAAGCCAACTAGGCTTTAAGCTACAGTAAGTCAAATGATTTCCTTCCTTTTCTTCCTTTTCTGTATAGAGCCCCTTCCCAACCTCCTGTTGGTGGAACACTTCTTAACCACTTCTGGTTTAACAATGCTAGACTCAAATCTATTTTTGCTCAAATGAACTCTAAAAATTTTAATATGCCTCAGTTTATCATTTAACAAAATATATATTTGATTTTCAAAATGTTCCTGGCACAGAGTTCCTAAAATCCCTGGAATATCCAAAATGATAAGAGTGATAAATGTGTGTTTTGTTATGTTAATGAAGTGACTTTTAGACCTTACCGAAGTACAGGAGCTAGTTAGTTGCCAGGAACACCACAATCACCTGATTAGAGGGTTAAAGCTTTCAGTCCCACCCCCCCGCCCCGACCTCAGAGGAGGAAAGTGGGGCTAGAGGATGAATCAACTGCCAATTGCCAATGATTTAATCAATTGTGCTTATGTGATGAAGCTCCCACAAAACCCCCAGAAGTTGGGGTTTGGAGTGCTTCCAGGTCGGTAAACATAGGAGAGTGGTGCCCTGGAGGAGGCATGTAAGTTCCCTGCTCTTTCTCTATGCATCTCTTCCATCTGGCTGTTCCTGAGTTATATCCTTTTATAATAAACTGAAAATCCAGTAAGTATGTAATATGTTTCTCTGAGATGCTTTAGCAAATTAATTGAACCCAGGGGGTGGGTCATTGGAATCTCCAATCTCTAGCCAGCCAGTCAGGGGATAACCTGGACTTGTAATTGGCATCTGAAATAGTGGTGGGGTGGCGGGAGTTGGTGTCAGTCTTGTGTGACTGAAGCTTTAGCCTGTGAGATCTGACTCTATCTCAAGGTAGATAGTATCAGAATTGAGTTGAACCATAGAACAGCAAGCTTGTGTCTGAGAATTGTTTGTTGGTGGGGGGAAAACCCATATTGGAATTGGGTGCAGAATGGGAGAAGTGAAGGGTGAAAGAGAAGGAGGAGTTGCAATTACATCTGAACTTCCTGCTTTGTGAAGCTGGATGGTTGGGGCCTTCAAACCCACTGAATAAATGTTTGATCACTGCACAACTCCTGAGGCACCATCTACTTTGCAGTCAATGGCAGTGATGTTCCTGGAGTGCATAAGAGGCAGCCTCATATGGCATGTGACCCACAAACAAGATGTGGCTCCCTGACCTTGGCCTACCTTTCTCCTATCTATCATTTTTCCTCCTGGTATACCTGAGGGCTGTGGTCAATGACCAATGTGCCTAATGCCCAATGGATTCAAGGGTTTTGTGTTCAGCTGTTCAAGTTAACTTCCACTGAAATCACCTCATGATCTTTTAGGTCAGCAGTTCTCAACCTGTAGGTCGCGACCCCTTTGGGGGTTGAACGACCCTTCACAGGGGTCGCCTAAGACCATCGGAAAACACATCAGATAATTACATTATGATTCATAACAGTAGCAAAATGACAGTTATGAAGTAGCAACGAAAATAATTTTATGGGGGTCACCACAACATGAGGAACTGTATTAAAGAGTAGCAGCATTTGGGGGGTTGAGAGCCACTGCTTTAGGAGGATTCAGAACAAAAGGAAAGGAGAAAGGAGAAAGCCTCCTTGTACATGTGACTCATATTGAAGGCATGTTGGAAGGTTGTCGGTCCTCTCCCCACTCATCACCATTATCAATACAATACTCATATAGCACGACACATATGATCTTCTGGTCATGTGGTCTGCTTATGGGAAGAGCCTTGAATGCTGCTAATCTAGGGCATCAATGCCAGTAAAGTCTATTCCACAGAATCTGACCAGAGGCCCAAGACTGACTCACTCTTTTATCTTCAGAGGGCTGGAGCAAGAGAACAAAGATCTCTCCAGGCCTCCCATGGGGATTCCAAGGCAGCCTTAGATAATGCATGGCCACTAAAAAATGACTTGGCCACAGCTCCACCTGGAGTTTCAGTTGAATAAAGCCACACAGGAACCCATTCTAGCCACTAACTAGCAGCAGGTGTTCCCACCTCAGAAAGACATAGCAAAATAGGCAACAATGGGTGGAATCCAGGGACCCTAGACCTGCTATTCTGCCTTTTATCTTCTCACTTGTGGACAAAAAACAAACAAAAAAAAACTGTGGGGTCAAAAGTTTTCCTACTCAATGGCATTCAGTTTCTTTGAACATAAACTAAAACTTCTCTGAGGTCCCTTCTAGCACTAACGTTCTAAGCCCATGAGGCCAGGCATGCATAAAACCAGCCAAGAGCACCTCTGTGTGTGAAGTTCCCTTTTGCACACAGAGGCTCTTAGTCATATTTTTCAGCTTGTTGCTGATAATCAACACTTTAATCTTGAACTGAGGGTAATTCTCCAAATTTACAAATGGAACAACTAAAAAAATGATACCTCTGAATGTTAAAACAAATTGTCCTAGAATTAGGTGGTGTCTGGGGGCTGTAAAGAGTCACCATAACTGCCCCCCATAAAGAAGTCAAAAGACTATAAAGCATTTAGCAATAAGAATGTGCTAGACACTGTGCCAAGTACTGCACAATCCCACTCTCTATCTTTGTAGGGTCTATAATAAAGAATTACAGTGTTCTAGGGTGGAGGGAACTTTAAAATCTTTCAAGTTTGACCACTCATCTGAAATATGAACCTCCTCTACAATACTACTGTAGTAGCATCTACCCTGTGCTTAAACACCTCCAGTGTTCTATTATTAATTAGCTTTTTTCATCTGTTCAACAAGTGGCCAGGTCCACAGCTAGGTAAAACAATGATGAACCAGACTGAAACATTCCCTGCTCTCAAAGACTTTATAGTCTAGATGGAGATACAGGTGAAGAAATGAATACAGTAAGATATTACACAGAAATATTAATATTTGTGTTTTTATTTTCCATGTTTCCTTGAACGGGACTCTTCCTCAAGTCAGCCAAATGTTTTCACATATCTTTGGTCAAAATTAGGATTATTCATCAGAAATGTCTAAAATTTCCTTTTGTAATATCCAGTGTAGGTTCCTGAAGCTCACAGCAAAACAACAATTTGAAAAGCCAAATCTTTTTTATTTGTAATGTCTGGACTTGGCCAAGAGAAGAAAAGGCTTTTGAAAATCAGAAAGGCAGGCGTCCCAAAACATCAGGGTAGAAACCAATTGTTCTCAAACTTTGGTGCATGTAAGAATCACCTGGAGAGCCTTCAGACTACTGGGATCTACCAAGAGTTTCTAGTTCAGTAGCTCTGAGATGGACCTAAATAGTTGCTCTATTAAAACCTTCCCACGCAATGCTTATGTTGCTAGTCCAATGTACATGTTTTGAAAACCTTTAGTGTAGAGTTTAGGCCTTGACAGTGGAAAGACCCAGTCTAAGGTCTAAGGGAAACAAATTGACTTCCACCTGGGCTGGGAAGTGAGGCGGAGATGAAGTAAAAGGCCATACTTGGGGAAGGGTAGAGCTTGCTGATAAGAGGGACTGGACTCAGGGGATAACTTGGAAAAAGTGGCATGGAGAAACTTTTCATAAGGGGAGCTAGGAGGGAGCAAAGCCAATGCCTGTCTGTTGGTGCCTATTGCCATTCAAGCAAGCCCTGCATGTCATTTGTGCTGAAGAATCGCATTAGCTGTTCTTCCCACTGCTGTATGGTTGTGGGCCTCTACTGACTGTGCATGAATGTTACCCTAAGATGATCTAGTAGGATGCTCACCTTTCCCTAGGCCATCTGCATGCATTTCCTGGAGCTACTATAGCAAATTACCACAAACTAGGTGGCTTAAAACTACAAAAATTTATTCTCTTAGAGTTCTGAAGTCTAGAAATCCAAAATCAATTGGTCAGCAGCACATTGGCTCCAGAAAAGAATTTTTCCTTACCTCTTCCAGCTTCTGGAGTCCCCTCACTTTCCTTGGCTTATGACAACATAACCCTAATCTCTGCCTCCATCTTCACATGACCTTCTCTCTCTGTGTCTCTCCTCTCCTTATAAGGATACCAGTCATTGGATTTAGAGCCAATCTAATTCAGTCTGACTTTATCTTAACTAATTACACCTACAAAGACTCTATTTCCAAAAAAAAGTCATGTTGTAAGGTACTGGGTATACATGGATTTTGTGGGGGACACTATTCAACCCATTACACCATCCAAACTACCATTACTGAACTTCCCTCACTCCCACTTATAATAGCTCAGAATCTCATTGGTTTCTTGACATCCAGAGAAATAATGAAATGATAGGAAAATCATCTGAGACATACATGGGTGAGCATGGTCAGTGGTAAATCCCACCCATTACACAATTATGACTGAGTCTAACAAGTTATTATAAACAAATGTGAGAGGCCATGGGAACACAGAAGACAGGCACTGAACACAGACTTGGGTGTTAGGCAAGGTTTCCCAAAGTTTGGAATGTCTAAAGTGAGACCTAAAGGATGAGCAGGAAATGAAGGATGAAGATCTGGGTGAGAAGAGTGCTCTAAACAGAGGAAACAGAAAGTGTTCCAGAAGTGACAGAAAATATGATTCATTACAGGAACACAAAGACGTCCAAAATGGCTAGGTTGTAGAGTGGTACAAGGGGATAGGCATCAGGGGGAAAGCATCTGAGGGACTGCAATGTTACCTCCTATCTTTTATCTCTTTTTTTTTTTTATTATTGTTAAATTTATTGGGTTGACATTGGTTTGTAAAAATTACACAGGTTCCAGGTGTATAGTTCTACAATACATCATCTGTGTGTTGTGTGATGTGTTCATCACCCAGAGTCAGTTCTCTTTCAATCAACATATTTTTGAGACCCTGTTTCTTCTCCCACACCTGCCCTCCACCCATACCTTCAGATAACCACTAACCGTTAAACTATTGTGTCCATGAGTTTTTGTTTCTTTGTTGCTTTCAGTTTTGTGTTCCACATACAAGTGAAATCATACAGTTTTCTTTTTTCTGTCTGGCTTATTTTACTCTGCGTGATGGTCTCAAGGTCCATCCATGTTGTCATAAATGGCCCTATTTCATCCTTTCTTATGGCTGAGTAATATTCCATTGTGTAGATGTACCACAACTTCTTTAGCCAGTCATCTGTCAAAGGACACATTGGCTGTTTCCGTGACTTGGCCACTATGAATGGTGCTGCAATGAACATAGGAGTGCATGTGTCTTTGCAGACTAAGGTTTTCAAATTTGTGGGGTAGATACCCAGAAGTAGAATTGTCCAATCATGTGGTAACTCCATTTTTAGTTTTTTGAGGAACCTCCATAGTGTCCTCCAGAGTACAAGTTTGCACTCTCACCAGCGGTCTATGAGGGTCCATTTTTCTCTACCTCCTCTCCAACAATTGTTGTTCCTTGTCTTGTTAATAGCCATTCTAATAGGTATGAGGTGGTATCTCATTATGGTTTTGATTTGCATTTCCCTAATAGCTAGTAAAGTTGAGCATTTTTTCATATATCTGTTGGCCATTTGTATGTCTTCCTGGGAGAAGTGTCTGTTCAGGTCTTCTGCCCATTTTTTAAAATTGGAGTGTTTTTGTGTTGTTGAATTGTACAAGTTCTTTATATATTTTAGATATTAATCCCTTATCAGAGGCACTATTTGCAAATACTTTCTCCCATTTGGTTGGTTGTCTCTGTGCTTTGTTGATGGTTTCTTTTGCTGTACAGAAGCTTTTTGGTTTGATATAGTCCCATTTATTTATTTTTGCTTTTACTTCGCTTGTTTTTGAGGTCAGGTTCATAACGTCCTCCCTAAACCCAAGTCTATAAATTTAGTACCGATGTTTTTTTGGATACAGTTCATTGTTTCAGGTCTTATATGGCGGTCTTTAATTCATTTTGAGTTAATTTTGGTATAATTTTGGTGACAGTTCGCAGTTCAGATTTATTCTTTTTCATGTGGATTTCCAATTTTCCCAGCACCACTCACTGAAGAAGCTCTCTTTTCCCTTTGTATATTTTTTGCTCCTTTGTCAAAAATTATCTGTCCATATATTTGTGGATTTATTTTTGGGATTTCAATTATGTTCTCTTGGTCTCCGTGTCTGTTTTTCTGCCAATACCAAGCTGTCTTGATTACTGATACTTGGTAATATAGATTGAAATTGGGGAGTGTGATGCCTCCAGCCTTGTTCTTTTAATATAGGATTGATTTGGTGATTTGGGGTCTTTTGTGGGTCCATATGAATCTGATGATTCTTTTATCTATTTCTTGAAAACCTGTGGGATTTTTATGGGAATTGTGTTAAATCTGTATATTGCTTTGGGTAATATGGCCATTTTAACTATGTTGAGTCTTCCAATCCATGAATATGGAATATCTTTCCATTTCTTTGTGTCCTCTTCAATTTCTTTTAGTAGTGTTGTATAGTTTTCAGTATATAAATTCTTCACCTTCTTTGTTTATTCCTACGTATTTTATTCTTTTTGTTGTGATTGCAAAAGGTATTGTTTTTCTCATTTCTTTTTCTGAAGTTTCATTGTTGGTACATAGAAATGCAATTGGTTTTTGCACATTGATTTTATATCCTGCAACTTTACTGTAGTTGCTTATTATTTCTAATAGTTTTTTATGGAGTCTTTAAATTTATATAAAGGATAATGTGATTTTCAAAAAGTGATAGTTTAATTTTTTCTCTCCCAATTTGGATGCCTTTTATTCCTTTCTCTTCCCTGATAGCACTGGCTAGAACTTCCAGTACTATATTGAATAGCAGTGGTGACAGAGGACATCCCTGTCTTGTTCCTGATTTTAGGAGAAGAGGCTTCAGTTTTTCCCTGTTCAGTATGTTTTTAGCTGAGAATTTGTCATCTATGGCCTTTATTATGTTGAAGTACTTTCCTTCCAGTGGTTCTCAACCTGTGGGTCATGACCCCTGTGGGAGACGAACGACCCTTTCACAGGGGTTGCCTAAGACCATCAGAAAACACATATCAGATATTTACATTACGATTCATAACAGTAGCAAAATTACAGTTATGAAGTAGCAACAAAAATAATTTTGTGGAGGTCACCACAACATGAGGAACTGTATTAAAGGGTCGCAACATTAGGAAGGTTGGGAACCACTGTTCTATACCCATTTTATTAAGTGTTTTGATCATAAATGGATGTTGTATCTTGTTAAATGCTTTTTCTGCATCAATAGATATAATCATATGGTTTTTATCTTTTATTTTGTTTATGTGGTGTATCACATTGATGGACTTGTGTATGTTGAACCATCCTTGTGCCTCTGAGATGAATCCCACTTCATCATGATGTGCAATCTTTTAAATGCATTGTTGTATTCTATTTGCTAGTATTTTATTTAGGATTTATGCATCTGTGTTCATCAGCGATATTGGTCTACAGTTTTCTTTTTTGTGTTATCTTTACAGGCTTTGGTATTAGGGTTATGCTGGCCTCATGGAAAGAGTTGGGAAGTTTTGCCTCTTCTTCAGTTGTTTAGAAGAGTTTCAGGAGGATAGGCATTGGTTTCTCTTTGAATGCTTGGTGAAACTCATTGGTGAGACTGTCTGGTCCTGGGCTTTTGGCTTTGAGGAGGTTTTGGATGATGGTTTCAATTTCCTTACTGTTGATTGGTCTATGTATATTGTCCAGTTCTTCTTGGTTCAGTCTAGGTAGTCTGTATGTTTCTAGAAACTTGTCCATTTCTTCAACGTTGTTAAATTTAGTGGTATATAGTCCTTCATAATATTTTCTTACGATCCTTTCTATTTCTGTGGTTCCAGTGGTAATTTCTCCCCTTTCATTTCTAATTTTGGTTATTTGTATCTTTTCTTTCTTCCCCTTGGTGAGCCTAACCAGGGGTTTGTCAATTTTATTTTATTTTTTTCAAAGAACTGGTTCTTCCTTGCATTAATTTTCTCTGTCATTTTTCTGTTCTCTATTTCATTTAGTCCTGTTCTAATTTTTATTATTTCCTTTCTTCTGCAGACTTTGGGCTTCTTTTCTTCTTTTTCTACTTCTTTAAGATGGGATGTAAGGTTTTTTACTTGTGCTTTTTTTTGTTTCTTGAGATGGGCCTGTAGTGATATAAATTTCCTTCTTATTACTGCTTTTGCTGTGTCCCAATAATTTTGATATGTTGCATTTTCATTTCCATTAGTTTCTATGTATTTTTAATCTCTTCTTTGATTCAGTCATTTTTTAAATAACATGTTGTTTAAGCCCCGTGTATATTTGTTTTCTTTCTGCTTTTTTTTCTTTTGATCTTCAATTTCAAGCCTTTGTGGTCTGAGAATATGCTTTGTATGATTCCAAACTTCTTTAATTTGCTAAGGCTAGTTTTATATGCCAGCATATGGTCTATTCTTGAGAATGTTCCATGTGCACTAGAATAAAATGTATAGTCTTGTGTTGTAAGATGGAGTGCCCTGTAAATTTCAATTATGCCCAATTGTTGTAATGTACCATTTAGAGCTGATATTTCCTTATTTCTTTTCTTTTTGGATGATCCATTCATGGCTGTCAAGGGGATGTTTAGGTCTTCTACTGTAATTTTGTTTTTGTCACTTTCACTTTTTAGAACTTTAAACAGTTGCTTTGTAAATTTTGGTGCTTCCTGGTTGGGGCATATATATTAATGAGTGGTACGTCTTCTTGTAGTTGTATTGTTCCTTTTATCATTATGAAATGTCCATCTTTGTCTCTTGTTACCTTTTTTATCCTGAATTCTGTTTCATCAGGTATCAGTATGGCAACTCCTCCTTTTCTCTGGATGCTATTTGCTTGGAGTATTGTTTTCTACCCTTTCCCCTTGAGTCTGTGTTTGTCCTTTTGGCTGAGGTGTGCCACTTAGAGAGAGCATATAGATGTGTTATGTTTTTTAATCCAATCAGCTACTCTGTGCCCTTTTATTGGTGAGTTCAGCCCATTTACACTTAGGGTGATGATTGATATATGGAGATTTCCTATGGCCATTTGTCTTCTGGTTTATGGTTGTTTAGTGTCTTCTCCTTTGCTTTTTTCTGTCCATTTTTTCAGTTAGATGGTGTTCTATAACTTTTCTTTCTGTTTCCTATTTTTCGGGGTTGTGTGTCTTGGTTCTGTGGGGGTTTTTGTTTGTATTTTGAGTAGTTACCATAAGGTTTATGAAAAGAAAAATTTTGTATATGTAGTGACTCCTTTCCTTAAGCATACTTTTTATTTCTATTCTCTTTTAGGGATTTAAAACTTTACTTCTTCTCCTTTTATGTTTCATTTTCCCAACTTTTTGCCATTTATTTTGGCTTTTTGTTTCAAGTTGAATAGCCTCCTTTAGTATTTCCTGGAGTGCTGCCTTTGTGTTGGAGAATATCCTCAGCTTTTGTATGTCTGAAAAGGTCCTTATTCCTTTTTCATATCTAAAGGATAACTTAGCTGGTTAGATTATTCTTGGCTGGTAGTTCTCACTTTTAATATTTGAATATGTGATTCCACTCCCTCCTGACTTGAAGAGTTTCTGCTAAGAAGTCTGGTGACAGCCTGATGGGCTTTCCTTTAAAGGTTATAAAGATTTTCCCCCTGGCTGCCTTTAGAATTCTTTCTTTGTCTTTGATTTTTGACATCTGCGGTATAATGTGCCTTGGAAAAGGTCTGGTGGGGTTCAGGTAGCTAGGGGTCCTGTTTTCTTCTTGAGTTTGGGGTTTCAGTTCTTCACATAGGTTTAGAAAGTTCTTGTCTACTATTTGTTTGATTAAGCTCTCATTAGAATTTTGTTGTTTCTTCTGGGATTCCTATCATTCTAACATTATTCTAATGGAGTAGGTTCTTATAGAGATCTTTCATATTTTTTGGTTCTCAAATCTCTGTCTTTTTTTTCTGTTCAGTCTCCATGTTTCTATCTTGGATGTCGCTAAGTCTTTTGTCCATGTAGTTGGCCCTGCTTCCTATGCTACTTATTAATAGTTCATGCTTTATTTCTTTTATTGCATTGTTTATCTCCTGAATTTCTATTTGCTTCTTTTTCATAGTTCCAATTTCTTTGTTGAAGTGTTCCTTTTGTTCAGAGTTTTCCTTTCTGAGATCATTTATCTGCATCTGTAAGCATTCCTTGAGCTATCTGAGTATTTTTGGGACTGTAGTCTTGAATTTTGTATCACTTACATATAGATTTCCAAATCTATAAGTTCCTTTTCTGAAGATTTTCCATTTTCTCTCTGAGACACTTTGTTTCCAAAGAAGCTCATTGTGGTTGATGTATTTCCCTTCCTGAGCATAAGGACTTTTTCCCCTGGCAGATATGAAGTGTTCTTTCTTTCACTTCCCAGCAGATGTTGCTACGGCGTCTTACATTATTTTCTCTTGTTTGTCCAATTTTCTCATGCTCAGAGCTGTCTTGGAGGGTGGGCTTCTCCTTTTTGACTCAGTTGCCTTGGTTTTGATGCAACTCCTTTCTGGGAAAATGTGGGTGATGATATTCTTTGCCTCTGAGATCAGTGCAGGCAGAGGCTGCTGTGTCTTTGTTTTACAGTTTACCTGAGCCCCCCTGCCGGTCCCAGGGGCAGGGGGGCTGAGTTTGTTGAGGAGGGTGCAGGTGTGGGGGAGAGCAAGGGGATGCAGCCACACTCCGTGTTCACAGTTTCTGGGGTTCATCGCTGCTGTTTGTCCTGAGGTTGCTCGCTACCCTGGGTGCTGGCTCAGTTGTGACACAGGCCTGTCCCTTCAGCAGGTACACTCTGCAGTATAAGCCTGCACCTCTGTCAGGGGAGTGCCAAGCCGTGCCTAGCATGTGCTGCAGTATAAGTCTGTCAGGAGCACACAGGGATGGTCATGTGCCATTGACACCACCTCGCTCCCTTCTCTTGAGCCCATGTTTCACCTGGTCAGCAGCCCCCTGGCTATCAGTGCTTAGTCTCAAGCTTGTTTAGAGCCAATTTGTGAGCAAATTCTGCACTTTTCACTCCTAGTTTGGGGCTGCATTTGGCTGGGTCCCTGTTTTCTTCCCAGGCACTTTAGCATGCCTTTGTTCAGACCCCGTCACATCCAGGGCCTGGTGCTCAGGCTGGGGCCCTAGCACTCTTCTGCTCGAGCTTGGGCTTTATCTCATCCCCTCATGGGTCTTCAAGTATCCACTCCTCCACTGATCATGTTGCGCTTCAGCCTGTTTACCCTGGCCCTTCCTTGGTTCTTCTTCTGCTGGCCCCAGATCGCCTTTTGCAACCCCATCTCTGCACTGTTCCCTTCTCTTTTCTCCCAGAAAAATTCCCATTTCTCTGACCTTGAGGTGTTTTCTTGTGGAGGGTGGATCTCTCAGCTGAGGCTGTGTCATTTGGGGATTCCCTTGTTGGATTTTGGCTGTTCAGTTCTTAATTTCCAGGAGAGGTTTCAGGGATGTCCTCTGATGCCACCATCTTGATCCTCATCTCCTATCTTTTATCTCTTGAAGCCACATAGAATAATCCTAACCCTTCTTCAACTTGGGAATCCTTACATATTTAAAGACAGATTATCTTGTTAACCCTAAATCTTCTCTTTTCCAGGTTCAATATACTTAATTCCTCCAAAGATTTTCCATATGCTTTGGAGTCCCATCTCATCACTAATTATGCTGGTTGAAGTATTGCAAACCCACTCAGCTTGTCTAATCTTTTGAAGTAGAATCTCAAAATGGAAGAAAATACTCCAACCCAAGACCATAAGGTCAACTCTCCAATCCTAATGGTTAACATTTACTGACAGCACTTTTTCTTCCTAGATCTAAGTATAGAATGGAGGCAGATTTTTGAGGCAGAGAATCCTAACTGGACCTCAATATTCACTATCATTGCCTTCCACTTAGTGATATAAGCCCCCCAAATTTGAGATAAGCACATGGCTGCCCAGCTAAAGAATAACATCCCTGCCTTCCTTGTAGCTGAGTATGGTTATATGGCTAAATTCTCATCCACAGAATCCTCCTAACAATACCACTTACTCTTATCTTCCTTCCTCCTCTGCCTTGTTGGCTCGAAATAGGGAAACCATAGCAGCCTTGCCTACAGAGATGGGAGCCTCATGTTGAGGACAGCAAAGCAGACCAGTGAACCTGGGTATCTGGATGACTTCTTAAGGCAGAGGGCAATCTACCCATCCTAAACAGCCCACTCATCTCTGGGTGAAGTAGAAAGAAATTTCTATAAACTTTGAATTAACTGTAACTAATGCAGGAGTCATCCTCATGGAGTTTCTATTGGCATAAATTGCATTTAGTACAGAGGTAGATTTAGGCATTTGTCCACCCATCCACCTTTTCAGTAAGTATGCTGAACATCTACTAGGTGTTAGATGCTGTGTATTCTAAACCTTACACATGGTGCTATCAATATTTCTGGGACAGGTAGTACATTGTTCTTTGTTTAAAATTTTCACATTTATTGTGACTACCAGGAGACTCTCAGTTCAGTGTCAGTCTTTTAAGCTCTTTGTTAGTCTTTATAACATTGAGTGTCTGTTCTGTGATAGCTGCTCTAGGCTATCTCCTTCAGTCCTCAAAACAACCGTATGAGACAGGTTAGTATTATTACCATTTTACAAATTTTAAAACTGAGTCTTATTTTCTAATAAAAAGGCTTTCATTTCTAAAGAATTAGCAAATAATATAATCTTCAGAAATAAGGAGAAATTTCTAGTGTTTTCTGAGTCATTAGCTAGTTTCCCAAATTGGAACCATTGAAGAACAAGCCTCTTGCTCTATGAAAAAAAGAAAAAAGAAAAAGGTTTCTTGGTCAAATATGTTTGAAAAAATACTGCCTAAAAAGGAGATTCATATTATGCATTTAAATGTTAAAGTTTCTGACAAGAGCTGCAGAAAAGAGACCCAATCAACATGATTTAACCCAACGTTTCCCAAACTTGGCTATAAGATCCTTTTCTCAAGTAAGGCTATTACCTTCCCTGGAACTTTGAGAAAGGCGTCTCTAGACATAATTGCAACACAATGAGATGAGAGGAACCCTCCTCAAATGCTTTGATTCCCTATCACCTGCAGCTGTTACCTGATTGTAGACACCCTCCCAAGAGAAACTATACTATAATAAAGCTCCAAATAATGTTTTACCAAAAGGTAGGATTTTGGACACCACCAGGGAAAATCAATTTGCTTTGGGAATTTCTTGGTTCCTCAAATTCTACCTGGAATTCTACCACCATGTCTGTTCTGCTGACCCTGTCAAGAAGAGGAAAGAACTGGATATCCTGTTAGATCTTAGAAACTAAGTGACCGCTTCATGAGGCAGGCCATATGATAGTAATTCAGGAGGGGGCTGAATTTGAATCTCAAGACAGTTACAGCAAGTGTGACTTGGCAGTGTGATCTCATATATGTTCAGCCAAATTTGAGAAATGGGAATTAATTCTTTTACACATGAAAATATTGAGTCAAGAGGACAATAAAAGACTTTCTGAATAGGTTAAGTCCCAGGCAGGTTCTAAATCTTCTGTTTCTCAACAAGCTTTCTGGATACAATATTCAGTCCTTCCACAAATTAAGAAGGCATAGAACCAGTTCAAAATGAGCTGCTGTAAAACCAGGCAGCTCAGAGTTCATGGATGAGCAGGAAAACTGGCTGTTAAGAAGCCAGTGGCAGGAGAGGCTGGGCAGCTGGTGAGTGCCCTCTGCCCTACTCCATCCTTCTGGAAATGATTGCAGTGCAAATGCCTTTTCACTAAGCAGCAGACCTACTTGCGGGTGGACATTTCTGGACCTGTTTGCAATGCCAGGGACCTTGCTCCACTGTTGTCATGGGGAAGTTATTGTCGTCATCCTCTTAGCAACAGGTTACCTAGGTGAACACCAAACAGCCCAACCTGGCCCAGTGAGCAATGGGCCTGGTGCAGTCGCTGCCCCCACAGTGCCTTGCCCGCCCTCTCCTTTTACTCCGTTGCTCCTCACAAGAGGCAGCATTCTTTCTTGTGCACAAAGACGCTATAGATGGCCATTTGCACAAGGAAGGGGATATCCATGGCCTTTTTCTACTTCTGATCTTCAAAAGTATGGCCAGCCACGGGCAGTCATGCCTACTCTCTCAACCACAACCAAAATGTGAACAGCTCTCAGAAGAAAAACCCTTTTCCACCTATTTTTACTGAGTGTCTCACTGCTGTAATTAAAATAAATTAGAAGCATAAGAAATACTTCCAGTGATGATCAAAGTCTATACCATAAAATGAAATGAAGCCATATGCCAATTAACAGATAATTCTCCGGATACAAACTACAAATGACTAATAAATATATAAAAATCAGCAATCCAGCATTGGATTAATGTTTTTAAATGCACTAAAATGAGATAGTATTTTTTAACCTATGAAATTAGAAAAAAAATACTCAAATTTGATAACATTACTGACTTCGAGTGCACAAATTGGTACAACTTTTCCAAAAAGTAATTTGGCAATGCTTAGCAAGAACCTTTAAAAGTATATCCTTTAACCCAAAAGGTCCCAATGCTGAAGAAATAATCCAAAACTTAGAAAAAGACTTATCTACAAAGATATTCATCAATGTTAATTATTTTAACAAATCAAAACAATATAAATGTCTAAAAATTAGAAAATGGTTAAATAAATGCAGCCATATGATTGGATATCATACAGCTATTAAAGTGTGTTGTCAAAAAATTTAATGATAGAGAAAAGTGCTTACAACATAATATTAATTCGAAAATGAAAATACAAAATTGTATGTATAGTATGATCATATTTGTGAATTAAAAGTCTGAAAGCAATATTTCCCAGTGATTCTAGTGTTCTTTACAATAATATGTATTTCAGTTATAACCAGAAAAGTACATCAAACAAAAACTTCAGGTGCCTGCAGGTGTTTTTTTCAGATATGCTGAGTTGGATGAGGCCCTCCAGCATCACCAATCTAAAAGAATATGGTGGGTCTCCTTTGGGTCATCATTCTGGCTCTCTTTATCCCTAAGACAAAGATAGACAAGTAACATAAATAGTAATCATAATAATGGAAGCAGTAGCAACCAGTTTTGAGTTTTTACTCAGTACTAGGCTTTACACCCAGCCCTTTATATGTATTGTATCATTTCATCTTCACAAAACCCTATGAGACAAGTAGTATCCCCGATGAAGAACCTGGGGCTCAGAGAGATGAAAATACTTGCCCCAAACCACACAGCTAATGTGTGGCTAAGCAAGGGCTAGAACCCAGATCTGACTTTCCAGAATGTTTTGTGCTTTCCCTAATGTTGGTAAGGTTGGAAAGAAAATTCATTGGATTTTTAAAAACATTTTTGAAATACAAAAATTATATTTGTCCACAGCATGACTCCTTTTCACAGGAGTCATGTCTAATCTTGTCTCTTCTCATGATTAATCGTGTTTCTTCTCCTGATTAGCCAACTGGCCTTGAACAAGTCATACCCCTGTGAGACTCTGTTACCTCTACGTAGAGGAGACAGTGAACTGGATTGGTTTCTCTGCAAAGCTTAGCTTGTTAAAACATAGCTTCCCATGTCTTTCTCCAAACCTACTGAGTGGGACTCTAGGGTTGAACCCAGAAATATCTATTTTGACAAGCGCCCTATGTTATTCTTATTCAGAATAACAATTAGTCCTTGGACTGATATTTGGAAACCTCCTCACTAGACCTCCATACTCATAATCTATGAGCAGTCTTTCATATCTACCAGTTAATTACTATGTGGTGAGGCTCCAAGCTTGAGGTAAAGGTAAAGCTACCACTGGATTCCAGGCAGGTCTGGGCTGATGAGCATAAAATACTGAAGAGGGACCCATTAGGGATCAGTCTGTGTGAGTTTTGGAGAAATACCAAAGGAGAAAGAGAAATTGGGAGAAAGAAGTGTCAATATTGGTTCCTGCATCCAGCCCCAGGGACTAGGGTCTGACTCCAGGGGAGAGGGCTGCACATGAAAAGTGAAGGAACCAAAGAGGTGGCTTCACAGTGTATCACCTCTGGGTCCCACCTCCAGATGCTTACTTAATTGGTTTGTGATATATGACCTAAGCCTTGGGATTTTTAAAATCTCCCTAAGTGATTTCGTTTTGAAGCTATGATTGAGATTTTGCTTTAGCACATGGGACACACAAAGCCCTCAAAATGGATGACTTAGGCATATTCTTTAAATGGTTGAAAATATTTCAAGGATACTCCTGGTGAATTCATAAGGAAAAATAATCATCTTTTGCTTTTAAGAACAACTGAGATTCTCAATACATTTTGGGGGATAAACTCAACACCTCCGTCATGTTTCAGCGGCTTAGCTTATGATATGTTTGGTCGCAGAGAAAAGATTCAGTTTCCATGTGTGTGAGTCACAAAAATCCCATCCTAAATGACTGGATTTTTCTTCTTCGCTGAAGTAAGTGAATTGATCTTTGTTTTGTCAGTGCCAGTGGGAGGGTGCCAGTTATCATTTGGAGAAAAGGTATCATTTGGAAGTACCAAAGACAGCGGATGAATTGTGTTCATGAAATAGATGTTTGAGCCTACCTTTTAATTTGCTCCTGTTTGAGTTAACTTAGAGTTTTGTCTTTATTTTTAAAGAATGACATTTACACAGCCGCTCAAACTGCCAAGCTCTGTTACATAAACAGCCTTGTTTTCCAAAAGGCTGGTGCCACCTAGAGACCAAATGTGTGAAGTGTTTTGGTTTTACATTCGGACGGGAAGGAGCCTCTTCAACCTGTTGCTTCCTGCCCCTGTGATTTTTCTCAATCGGGAGTCGACAGGGTCAGGTGAAGCAAATTGGATTTTTGATATAGTACTTTCCTAAGCAAGCTCAGGGACACCAGAGTGACATTGCAAAGCCAGAGTGCAGTGCAATGATGAGGCTGGGAAGCCTGGAACAAAAAAGAAGCTTCTCATTGACCTCAGAAGCCTTGCTTTGGAACCAGACACTGGGAAGAAGATCTTGGCCAGCATCTTTGCACACAGTGACCCGAGTTTGCTACCCATACACCGATGGAGGAACCCAGACCTGAGGCTTAACTAGGGAGAAAATCTCAAGGTCTTACAAGTTGATCTCACAAAACCTCGAGACAACAACCCATAAAACCAATGTTTTTCAGAGTTTGGTTTACATATCACTTACATCATCATCACTGTGGGTACTTGTTTAAAATGCTGTTCTCTGGTGCCCAGCCCACATTCAGATAATCCAAATCTGTTGGCATTGTGCTTAGGAAACTGGATTTTAACAGTCTGCCACAAGTGATATCTGTGGTTTCGTTCTCACCAATGCCTGGAATAGCTGTCGAAAACCCTTGGGTTGCCTTGGGTAGATTGGACTGTCTTTTGATAGACTGTGGCTTTTCAAATGAGGAAGAATCAGTGTATACGGAGCTGATCTCACAGCTCTTCATTCCCCTCACACACCTGGAAGCTGACCTCTCTGGACAGCCTGGTACTGGGCACCCCTCATCCAGAGGCTCCTGGCCAGCCTCTCCCACTGTTGCCATTGAAACTGAATGGGCCAAGTAAGCCCCTTGATTTAAAGTGTCAGTTAGTTGATCTGATCCAGTAAATCTTGCTAATTGATTCACGATAATTAACAAGTTCTAGTCCCCTGGTTTTCAAACTTTAGAGCACATTAGAATCACTTCGAGCACTTATTAAAATACAGATTGCTGGATTCCACCTGAGTTTCCAATTCAGTAAATTCTGGGTAAAGCCTGAGAATTTGCATTTCTAACAAGTTCCCAGAAGATAATGCTGATGCTACTGGTCCAGGGACCACTGGTTCTCAAGTTTGTTGGATATTAGACTCCCTAGAGAGCTTTTTAAAAATCTAATGAGCAGGCCACACCTTCAATCAGAATATCTGGGGGTGAGACCAGTTTAACAATACTTTTCAAATTATTCCAGATGATTCGAATGTGCAGCCAAGTTTGAGAATTATTGCTCTAGAACTGTGATTCTCAGACTTGGTTATGCATAAGAACCAATGAAGTTTGCTAGAGTAAAGATTTCTGGACATCCAACCAAGAAATCTGGTTCAGAATGGCATCATAGGGCCCGCACACTAGGGTTTTTTTTTTTTTTACAATTCCCTCAGGTGATGATGATATAAACCAAGTGTAGAACCCTTAGTAACACATTAGAATCTGATGGGGAGCTTTTTAAACACCTGTACACTTCTGCTCAGTTCTGATTCAGTTGGTCCAGAGTGTAGCCCTGGCATCTATAATTTTCATAGCTTCTTCATTATTTTAATGCTTTAATATACAGCTAGGACTGAGAACCATTAGTTTGTGCATCAGTATAACCTGTAGTACTTGTTAATCCCACTCCTTGCCCCAAAGCTAGTGAATCAGAACATCTAGGACTAACACCAGGGTATGTGTTTTTAACAAGCCTTGGGGAATATTCTCTGCAAGCCAGATTTGAAAATCATTGGTTTAAATTAAATTTCCCTTTTTAATCATGGACTTCTGAGAAAAATCTTTGATAACTATTGCCCTAGACTAATGCTTTGTTTCTGTTAATAATAGCAGAGTTATTCTTCTTGAGCTCCCAATATATGCCTACTTTTAAAAATACATTATCACTGATCCTTACAGCAACCTGGCAGGATTAAATTTGGGGAGGAAGGGAAGGATAACAGATTTCTGTGGATCCAGATGCCACCTAACCTAAAAAGGCTCCAATTTTAAGGCTAAATATTTTGTCACACTGGGCTCTTGGTAGAGATGGAGATATGGCCCAAGGTGGTTCTAGATAACCCATTCTCTCAGATGCTAGTGCATTGGATTCCACTAGGAAGCTTCCTAATTGCACTTCTCTGCCCATCAGGTCACTAATGAACACACAACTTTGAACACTGCACAAAGCCCTTGGAAAACCTACTTTGCCCTAATTTTATGTCCACTTTCAAAGTATACATGATTCTCCTGAACTTCCATAGCCCTTGGCTTGGATTGGAAAAAGGGAAAATCCTCAAACAGCTGCTATCAAACCACAGGACACTGCCCACTCAGGTACTGGTGACATCTGAGATACAGCACAAGAGCTAATGAGTGGTGGTTGTGGGAGAAGGATTCACTTACACATCCCAGGGTCAAAGTGAAAAACTGGAAATCTCCTTAATGCATGTGATGCTGAAAGCTCCATGGCAATTTTTGTTCAAATAATAATAATGATAATAATAATAATAATAATAGTATGTTTTGGGTGATAGAGTGGACTTCTCAGAGTAGACATTCTCATGTTGATATTGACCAAGATACAAAGACAAGGGAGAAATCAAGACCTAACACCATCTGGTGAGAAGTGTTTTTGCTTCGTGATAACTGGTGAATTCACAATGGCTTGAGATTAGTCTTTTCCTGGAATGTTTAGATCTATTCCCTTTTACTCCAGACCTCTTTATACTTTTAATATTTTCTTACATGGACAACTATTAATTACCACAGGAGAAGAGGATTAATATGTATGTTCTAAATTTGTAAATCCCTAAATAACCCAAAATATCTATACCCAGTACAAGTTTATGAACTACTTTATGAACTGCTTTAATATACAGCTAGGACTGAAAATACTGTGTCGACTTAATTTATTTTCCACAATGAATATCATCTGACTTTTGAGCTCCCAGATTGCCAAAGAGGTAAAAGTGAGGGGTAGAGGAACACTTCAACTTACCAGTTAAATATATCTCAATTAATTCCAGTACAAAACATTATTTTGTTTCACTCCAGTGTCTTTGGAAGAAATGCTTCATCATTTAGAATGTATCTTCCTGCCCCATTTCCCTTACCAAGATGGCTCCTGGGCATTCCATATAAGCTTCTTTGTACTTATGGTGGCAGGAGGGCAGTTGTGGGAGGGGTGGCCCACATGCTGATCTTCATGTCTTTGCAGTTGTCCATGGGAACACTTGGCTGACCTTCTCCCTGCTGACTATTTGTAGGGGCCTGATCCCACCTAATTCTTTTGGAAACTGTGGTAACACCTACAGCTAGAGTCTATTATTCTTGAGGTAGCCTCTGGCTATAAATCTTGCTTATCTCTAATCCAGAAGCTCTCTTACCTCTTGCGGTCCATTGGTTCCCTTAGCATTTTTGTGTTCCCTTTGAAAGAACAGATTCTTTGACCCCAAAGGCAGGTGCTACATTCTGTGAGTTAAAAGTGCTCTCTTCCCAACTGTATTCATCCTTCTTTAGCCATTTCTAATCTAGCACTCTGGCAAATGGGAGTTTAAAGTTTCTCAGACTGCACCCAAGAAAGTAAGGGATAAGCTCCATTACTCTGGATTCCAAACTCATAATTGTCTGACAACATCTCCCTCATTCACTCTAACCAGATGTTGACATGTGTACAGTTTCGTGTGGCTAGAGAAAAATCCACAATTATAAAGACTGGTCTCATTTTAAATTTGAAGTCATTGATCTAGGACAGCCTTAATGCTGTCCTAAATCATTTATTCTCACATTCCCCTCCATTACTTATTTCATACCTCCTCTCCTCTCCCCAAACCCCCAAACCCTCACTCATGCTCACTTTCAGCTGATGAAAGTTTATCAAATTCGTTGAGAATATGGAAACTGATAGAAAAGCATCCACAGGCTTCAACCACTGCTTCTATCCAGCCCTTGCATTTGTTCCCACATACTCTGCTTTTCCTCCTATTCCTATGAATAAGCAATCCATTCTCCTAACTAAAGACAACATCTCCACTTTAGCATCAGATCCCATTGCTAGCTATTCTTCCTTGTCTCCAGCACCACCTCTTTTTCTCTCTACTGGTCCAATCCCATAACACTTAAACATACTGCAATTTATTCTCATACCTTGAACCCATATCTTCCTCCATTCCCCTTCCATCTACCACCCCACTTCTCTGCTCCCCTTTATAGCAAAGCTCCTGATAAGATTTGGCTGCACTCACCACTTTGACTTCCTCCAGGGTTCCCATCCTTCCTGCCACCATTCCACGGAAAGTACTCTTTTCAAGATCACTAATGACGTCCACATTGCTCAGTCTAGTGGTCAATTCTCAGTCCTCATCATACATAACGTAGCAGCATTTGACAAAATTGACTGAGTTTTCTTCTTGAAATACTTTCTTTACTTGGTTTCCCAGAAATATTGGTTTGCTTCTGACTTCATTATTAACACTTTTTTGACTCCTTCTCTTAACTGTGGAATGACCCAGAACTCAGTCCTTAGGCCTCTTCTCTTCTCTTCTCCTGTCTTCACTTATATACTCACTCACTCACTCCCTTGGTGTTCTCATTTAATCTCTTGACTTTAGAAACCATCTGTGCTAATGATTCCTAAATTTCACTTTCACTCTAAAACCTCTCCTATGAACTCTAGATTTGAATATCCAACTGTCTAGGCCACAGTTTCACTTGGATAACCCAATAGGTACCTCAAACCTGACCTGTCCACAACTAAATTCTGCTCTTTCCCCCTTAAAACCATCTCCTTCTACAATCTTCCTCAATGTGGGAAATAGCAATTTTCTCCTACAGTTTCTCAGGACAAAATTCCTTGTCTCTTCCTCTCAGATTGCCAAATCTCATCCATTACGAATCTCATTGGCTCTAATTTCAAAATATGTCCAGAATTCACACTTGTCCCTGTATTCACCACTGTAACTCTGGTCCAACCCATACTTATCTCTCCCTTGGATTATGGCATTAGTCACCTGACTGGTCAGCTTGCATCCTTCTCCCTTCAGTCTATTTTCAATGTAACAGCCAGAATTATTCCTTCAAACTAAAGTCAAATAGCTAACTCTTCTATTCAGAAGTGTCCAGAGTTTTCCATCTCAGAAGAAAAGCCAGTGTGATTACAAGGTCCTACAAAATCTCCTTTACCCCTTTTCTGCCAAGGCCTCCACCATTATCTCATTGACCTCATTTCCTAACTCTGCCCTTCCTTCAGTCTGCTTTTCTTAGAAGACCCTCAGCCAGTGCCCTCACCTACTTCATGCATTTGTACAGCTGTTGTTTTCTCAGTCAAGCCTTCTATAATGACTCTAATTAAAAATCACAAGCACACCCCCAACCCTACTTCCTTATGTTATTCACCTCTTTGCTTTGTTTTCTCCATAGAATTTTTTCTTTACTAGTTGACATGTATTTTACATATTTGTTTACAACCTGACTCAATAGAATAC
Organism: Lyroderma lyra; assembly: GCA_004026885.1. Lineage (NCBI taxonomy): Eukaryota > Metazoa > Chordata > Mammalia > Chiroptera > Megadermatidae > Lyroderma > Lyroderma lyra. The sequence goes on along the minus strand of PVJL010002146.1, from coordinate 63,898 downwards.
AAGCTCATGAGGGCATTTTACTAGAACAATAGGTACTCAATAAATATTTTAAAATATATTTTATTATTTCTAATACTCACTATCCCCTGACTGGGTTTTTGAACTGCAGAGGAGTAACTAGGGTTCACGTATCTCACCACTTGGCTTGGTTCCTCATTTTCCTCTCCTTAAAGACTTTAAGAATGGCAGATCAAATATAGGGGTTTATTGCCATTTCTCCCCAAAGTAGGAAGTCACTAGACAATATATAAAATTTAAAAGTCAAAGTTAATTTAATTTTGAATTAACAATCAGACATAATGCAGTTGAAAGCTGTTACCTCTGTGGAGGTGTGAATTGGGGATGTGGAAATGTAAGGCAAGGGATTATGTTGTTAAATTTGTTTGTTGTTGTTTTTAAGCATTAAAGTACAATTTAACTGCAAAAATTCTAAAAGAAACAGATAAAATTCAGTTATAGTAGAAGATTTTAATATACAAATATTTCTTTTAAATCAGTGAGATCTGGGAGACAAAAAATAACTACAGACTGAGGAACTGAATATTACTGTTTCAATTATTACATTTGTTTTAACTGCCAAAGAACTTGACATCCATTGAAGTAAAGATATATTATAAAAATTGATCATGTACATGGCTGCAAAGAAAACCTTAAGAAAATATGAAAAGCCAAAATTTTACAGACCTCATTCTCTAATAAGAATTTAATGAACTTAGAAATAAATGATATATAAAAGGAGCATTAGAAACTTAGAAATTCCTTTTCTCTCTTGATGCAGCCTAGCTTTCAACAGCACTTTCTCCCTGGGGACACAATACTTAAAAAGCTTCATTTGATAGTCAAAGCTGAGTGATGACTTTGGTGTTCTTGCCAGTGACTACCCTGTTCCTGAAGCATTGAAACTCATTGATTAAAAGAACAGGGAGTCATACGGTGTCTTGATTTAAGAGACATAAAAAATACATTAAATAATTCCTAAAATATCATATTCATTATTCATAAGTATGGCTATTACTTTACATCCAGAGCCACAAAATGCCAATCAACTGAAGGAAAGGATCAGAACTGCCGATCTCAGTTGCATCTCTGCCCATCTTCAGTCAGCTCTCTAGAAGAATTAATAAGTAGTGAGGTAGTAAGTTTACTGATACATGGGATTTCCACCAATAGCTGAAAAAAAATCCTTAAAGTATGTGGATAAGTACTTCTCAAAGTGGTGTGCCACTAAAAATGTCTATCTGGGCCCCACCCTTGACCAGTTGAATCAGAGCATGTAGAGCTCAGAAATCTATATGCTAAAAGGTTTTATCAGGCATGTCCATCCTTTGGCCCAGGACAGCTTTGAATGTACCCCAACACAAATTCTTAAAACATTGTGAGATTTTGTGGGGATCCTTTTTTTTTTTTTAGCTCATCAGCTATTGTTAGTGTATTTTATGTGTGGCTCAAGAAAATTCTTCTTCTAGTATGGCCCAGGGAAGTTAAAAGGTTGAATGAACACCACTGCTTTAGATAGATTTTTAAATGTACTGAAGTTTGAGAACTACTGATTTCCATAGTCCACTAACAATAAGAACCTCCCAATCCAGAGTGAACTAAAATCAAGGAAGGAAATGGATCCTGCATAGCAGATTTTTTTTTTTTTTTGGTTTATTGCTTTACAATTTAATTCAAATGAAAGTCCTAAGAATAGCTACTTGCCAGGCTTGAAATACAACTATTTTATTGGGTCATCTTTTACAATTTTGACTTTGACTCATTAGCCATTCTAGTAAAGGAAATAGTAGAGTGGAATTTTAGCTTGACATAGGGACATCTGGCTGTCACCTACATTTTCCATGTAATGTCAACCACACCTTCAGATGTGTATTCCCATCCATTTGTTCACTGCCCATTAGAAATGCCTTCCCAAGTAAGATAAAACATTTCACAAAGCAAGAAAAAACAGTCATAACTCCTTTAATTAATAATTTAACTCCTAAGAATGTATTCTAAAATTTCTGACAAATGTGCAGAGATGTTTGGACAAGTATACTAATGCAACATAGCTTATAACAGCAAAAAATTAGAATCAGCCTAAGTATCTGCAAATACTTAGAATTAAGTTTGTATACATTTAAAATAATTGTCACTTAAACAAAACAGAAATATCTATCTCTCTCACGTAATAGAAGTTCACAGGAAGTAGGCTATCCAGTACTAACATAGCATCTTCACAGTGTCATTAGGGACCAAGATTACTATCTTGCCAGCTCACCATCCTCAGGAAGAAGTTGCCATCGTTCAGGGTCTATTATACCACACAGCCATGTTTGCTATATCCTCCCAGGCATACTCACTACCTGGGATAGCAAAAGGAGAATTGATAGAAATCTGAATAACCCGGCATGTTGAAACCAAGAAGAAAAGTTAAGCTCAAAGAAACTGTTTCAGTTATTGCACTGGACCAGGTTTACTGCATTTGACTTAAAATCTAGATTTTCTTCCCACTTCTATATGGATAGGAACTATTAATGAAATTTAGATAATTAATAAAAAGTTTCTTCAAACTACATTTTCTCTGTTCACCTGAGTACAGAGTAAGTACTGGTACATTTATAACCCTATTGTGATACATCTATTTAAAAATCTTAAAAATGTTTGTATTTTAAAGTCTTTTTGAGATTGTTTTATTACCTCAGTTTTGGAGGTGGGGAATTGACGTCTCCTTCCAGGGTCCAAATTGTTAAATTGGACAAAAGGACCTCACCTTTGGTGTTCCTCTCAGGTCACAAAATATTTTCCTTACTGGCCCAAGGGTGAAGTGGAATCCATATATCTTACTTGCTGACTCTCCTGCCTTTTCTACCCAGAATGCCCTGGGTTTAATAAAATTAAACTTTTCTTTTACTTCCTCTTCTTGCCTGTCAGAATTTTTCCTAGTGCCATGACCAGCAATATAATTTTTGGAGTCCAGTGAAAAATGAGTAAGGGCCTCTTGTTCAAAAATTATTAGTAATTTCAAGATGGTGGCAGCAGAGCATTAAACCAAGTACAGGGCCCTTCTAAGCATGGACCTATATGACTGTATAGCTTGCATACCCATGTAGCTGGTCCTGTCTATACCCAAGGCCTTGAAGTCGTGGGCTTTGGGATTTAACTTTCCCTACATAATAATCTCCTACTTTCTTGCTTAGAACTTAAGGCTGATTAAAATAACTTCTCTACATTGAAAGGAGCCTGGATTTCAAGCATATTTTCTTATTGTGGATTTGAACAAACTCTAACTGAATGATAAAAGTTGATTAATATATTTTTTAAAAATGGTGGGCATTTCCCACCCACTTTCCTAGAAGCTTTGACAATCACACTGCAATGTTGGTGATAAGATTTTCAGGATAGGGAAATAAAACAGCTAAAGATAATTTTAAAAATAGTATCCTTGTTACAAAGGGGGAAAAATACAAATCCTTAATCTAAGAATAGTAGGTTATGAAACCAGAGCAATTGGATTTGAAAAAGAACTGTGTTGAAATTCAAGAAATAAAAAGATGCTTATTTAAGTAAGAAAGGAAACAACTGAAAAGAGAATTAGTGAACCAAAAGCTGAAAAATAACAACAAACATAGAGAAATAAGAAATAAAGAAAATATGAACAAGATTCTAAGAGACATGGAGGAAAGAAAGGGAGACTATTCATTATATTCCTAACAGATATTCCAGAAGAATGGAATAGACAAATTAGAAAACAGGCAATATTTAAAGAGATAATAGGTGATAATCTTCCAGAACCAAAGAAATACTTAAGATTAAAAAATAAATAAAAGACACACTGAACCATGAGCAAGACAAATAAAAGGAATTCCAAACATGGACACATTGTAGTAAAACTATAGAATATTAGGAGCAAATTTGAAAATCAAACAGAAAGAGAAGGCAGATTATCTCAAAATAAAAAAAAAAAAAATCACACATTCAGACTGGCTACTGACTGACAGCAAAGTTCTTGGAGACAACAGATGCCAGAAGAGAATCAATTCCATCCTCAAAGTGTTCAAGGAGAAAAACTGGCACAATGAAATTCTGTCCACAGATAAAAGATCAATCAAGAGTGAAAATAATATACACTTTTTCTATATCCAAAGGCCAAGAAAGTTAACGGACCCACAACAACAACAAAACAAACAAACAAACAAAAAACTACTAAAAGAGAAATATTAGCAAAAAAGAACAGGAAACCAGAATAAAAGATGGAATTTAACAGGAGTGATGGGGGGAAAATAGTAAAAATAGGTTAACTAACAATAATAACCATTCTTTTTTTTAATTCAATTTTATTGTTAGACTTATTGGGGTGACTTCTGTTAGCAAGGATTACATAGGGTTCAGGCACACAATTCTACAGTGCATTGTCAGCTTGTTGTATAATATGTTCACCACCTAATGTGACTTCTCTTTCCATCACCTTATATTTAGCTTCCCCCCCTCCTCTCCCACCCCTCCCCTTTCTCCCCTCCCTATCCTACTCATCCCCAAATAAACATTAAACTATTGATTGTGTCCATGGGTTTTTTCTTCATTTCTTTTTTCTTTGCTTTCAGTTTTATATTCCACATATGAGTGAAGTCATACAGTTCTTTGTTTTTTCTGTCTGGCTTATTTCACTAAGCAAATAACCATTCTTTTGTATTTAAAAACAATGTAGAACTTCCCAGACAAGAAAAAGCTAAAGGAGTGCATCACTACCAAGCCAATACCACAAGAAATGTTAAAGGGACAGGAAGGAGGAGGAGGAGGAGGAGGGGGAGGGGCAGGGGAGGGGGAAGAGAAGGAGGAGAAGAAAGAAGAAGAATATGAATAATAGAATGGCAATAATTACATATTTATCAATAATTATTAATACTTTAAATGTAAGTGGATCAAATGTTCCAAGCAAAAGACATAGGGTGGCTGAATGGATAAAGAAAATAAGACCCTTACATATGCTGCCTAAAAAAAACTCATTCAGCTTGAAAGACACACACAAGCTGAAAGTAAAGGGAGGGAAAAAGATATTTCATAAAAATAAATACACACACACAAATGAACGAACAAAAACCTGGGGTAGCAATACTTATACCAGACAAAATAGACTTTAAAACAAAGGCTATAACAGACAAAAAAGGACCCAACAATTCTACTTCTGGGTATTTATTTGAAGAAACCAAAACCACTAACTTGAAAAGACCTATGCATGCATATATTCATGGAAGCATTATTTACAATGCCAAGATATGAAAGCAATGCAAATGTCCACCAATAAATGAATGGATAAAGAAGAAGTGGAACATACAAATAATAAAATATTACTGGGCCATAAAAAATGAAAGAAATCTTGCCACCTGCAACAACATGGATGGACCTACCTAAAAGATATTACACTAAGTGAAATAAGTTAAACAGAGAAAGACAAAAGAATCTAAAACACACAATAAACAAAGCAGAAACAAACTCATAGATACAGAGAACATCTATTGATGGTTGCCAGATGTGAGAGGGGTTGGGGGTGTGGGTGAAAAGAGGTAAAGGAATTGTTAAGTACAAATTGGTTGCTACACAGTAGTTATGGGGATGTAGGGTGTAGCATAAGGAATATTGTCAATAATATTTTAAGAGCTATGTATGGTGTCAGATGGGTACTGCATTTATCAGGGTGATCACTTCATAAGTTATACAGATGTCTAATCACTATCTTGTACACCTGAAATTAATATAATATTGTATGTCAACTGTAACTGAAAAATTTCAAAAAATTATCAAAAGGATAAATAAATAATTAAAAACAGAATAGAACTAAAACTTTAGATAACAGTAACATAGGAGACTGAAAAGCATTGTTCTTCCCTGTTTAGAAGGAGAATATAAATTAATCTTAGTATTTATTTTAAAATAATGTAAGTTGTACATAACAAAATTTTAAAGGCATCTACTAAAGGACTAGAAATAAAATGTGTAACTTTCAAACTAGTAGAGGAAAGAAGGCAAAATGATGAAAACTTGGCCACTCAGTGGAAAATGAGAAGACACGGAAAGGGTAAACAAAATGAGAAAACAAAAGCGAACAAGAGCAAACTAAAATGGTTCAAGTGTATGGTATGGTACATAACACATACCATACGTAATACAAACAAATAAAACTCATCCACTAATAGAGATAGTCAGATAAATCAATGTTCACTAAGAAATGCAACTTCTAATATATACAAAAATATATACAGGGTAAACTGGTCTTCATGTACATTTAAAAACATACATACAATAGTACATAGTGTCCTTGGACATATAGGTATGCACACAAAATTATTTTAAAATATTTTAAAAATACACCTTGAATTCATAGCATCAGCTGTCTCTGGGAATGGGATGAGACTCAGAATGGGAAACAAAGCGGACTTCAATTTTATCTGTAATGTTTTATTTTTTAAATTAAAATGACAAAAAGTAAATATAATAAAATATTAATGGGTAGTAGGCATATAGGTTGTTCATTACTTCTCATACTGTTGTGTATTTTTCAAATTTCCAAAACTAAAATAAGTTAAACAAAAAATATATCAAGATTGTGGGGTCAGTTAGGAGAAAATTTTTACATGTCTCAGAAAGTATTGTTCAGTGCTTGAGTTTATTATAACGTATTGGAATATATATTTCAAAACACAAAAATACCTTTAAGAATTCTTTATTATTCAGATTTTACACTGAAAATAAACTTTCCATTTAATTAATCAGAATTAGTGAAGTTTTCATGCACAAAAAGAGCAAAAAGTATGTACTCTGGATTGCCTAATAATGGACATAAAGTGATAATGAATGATTTTGTTTTGAACAAAAATCTGGTGGTCCCTTGCACTAGGGAGGATAAAGTGGTATCCAAAGGAATCTCTGTCACCTACTGATGAGCCTTAGGTTTTTAAAATTAGTTTCTGAACCTCTTCAAATAATTTAATTTTATCTCTGAGCTAGAAATCTGGAGCACAAAAAAGGTCATTTTTCAGAGAAAATACATAAACAGTTCCCTTTTTTTAAGTTTAGCATTCTGAAACTAGAGAAAAAAAATAAAATTTAGTAGTGTTTCTCATTGAGTTATGTTTTAGACCTGAGAAATTTTATTTAACTCCTAGATTACTGGTTCCCAGGCAGCAGTATGCATACCCCAGCGGGTAATTGCTTGGGTCATTCAGGGGTTCCCTCAAAATAATCAATAATGGTGAAAAAAAACAAGTAAAGTAAAAAATGCAAAACATTAGTTATGGCACAATAAATGTTAAGTTTGAATCACCGTTAATGGAGACACTTCAAAATTAGATCATATTAGCTAATGATGATGGGTGAGGGCGTGGCTATGAACCCTTCTACCAAACTGCTCTTCTACCAGTCATTACACACAGTTTCAGAACAATCCATTTGCAGTGTTTCTAGAACTTCCTCAAACATATAAATACATCTGTAGCCAGACTGTTTGATGAATTTAGTCACTGACTGAGTAAAAGTAAGTGCATTGTCTTTAATCATAATGCTTTCAAATAGTTTTTTCATTTAATGTTTAACATAGTTTCAGTTATTATTGTCAGTGATTTTTAAGCATGTCAGTTATGGATCAGTGGTTGAAAACAGGAACAGTTAAAAAAACAAAACTTGATGTGGATTATAAGCTATGGCCAAGTACTTCTTAACACGTGACCGCAGCTACAGTACACCCACACCGGGAGACAGTAAAAAGGAGCGAGCCTCAGACACTACGCAGAAGGAAAGGAAACACTCTGGAGCGTCTATTCTATTGTAGGGGATGATGACTGTCCTGAGCCTTTGAGTGTTCTGTGTGGGGAAATACTATCCAACTGCTGCATGAAACACTCTCTACTCATAGGACATTTAGAAACTAATCAGCCTATGTGTAAAAACAAAGAAATACATTATTTTTAGCACTTAGAAAAGCATCCAACTGTTACTTTATACCTGATGTCAGGTAAGAAAATGAGAATGCAGTTGAGGTTTCATACCATATTGCTTATTACATAGCAAAATGTTGTAAAAACCACACCTTAGCTGAAGATTTAATTTCTCCTTGTATTAAGGATACTGTCTTTTGTGTGTTTGGGAAAGAACATGTCTGCAAAATAAATACTATCACTTTTTCAAACAATACAGTATCTCAATGAATTCAGAAAATGTCTGACAATGTTGAAGCTGTAGTAGATAAAATAAGAGAAAGTAAATGATTTTCCATCCAAATCGATGGAAGTGTACATGTTGCTGATTTATCTATTTCACATGTCATCACAAGGTACTTGGTAGGAAATGAAATTGAGGAAAACTTGTTGCTTTGTTATCCATTGACAGAGCATATCACAAGCAAAGATATTTTTAATGCAATCAATGGTTATTTCATTGAAAGGGACATTAGTTGGTCAAATTGTTGTGGTGTATGCACTGATGGAGGCAGGCCTATGTTGGGCTATTTAATAGACTACGTGGCTGAATTTAAAAAGTAGCTCCCCATGTACCATGGGGTCATTGCTGCATTCATAGACCAAGCCTTGCATCCAAGCCTCTTCCTACTGAACTGAAAGATGTTCTTGATGAGGCTGTAAAAGTTGTAAATTTCATTAAGTCACAACCATGAAACTCCATATTGTTCGAAGCACTGTGTGAAGAAATGAACAGCATTCACAGCACATTCCTTTTGCAGACAGATAAGGTGGCTATCTTGTGGCAAAGACTTACATGGATGTTTGAACTTACACATAAAGTCCACGTATTTTTTTGAAGACCATCGTTTCCCTCTTGCTCCAAAGTTTCAGGACAGTGATTGGCTTCAAAATCTTACATATTTATCAGATATTTTTCTAGAAATAAACAAACTCAACTTGGGAGTTCAAAACAGCTCAATCACTATATTTAAAGTAACTGACAAAATTCGATTAATGATTAAAATACTGGACTTCTGGAAATTGCGATTGGAAGAGCTCAGCCTGAAGTTTTTGAAACTCTGTACCACTTCTTATCTGAGAATGACTTGCACCTATCCCAAAATGTGAAAGAATATTGTAAGTCACTGGGAAGGTCTTAAAGTGTCCTTTTATAAGTACTTTCCTTCAATGTGTAAAATAAAACAACAGGATTGCAGATCCTTTCAATGAAGAATTCATCAAAGAAGCAAAACTATCAATGAAAAAGAGCAGTTAACCAAACTTTCAACAGACTCTTCTTTAAATTCTTATTCTAAAAGAAAACACCTTATTATCTTCTGGGTAGATATCAATGAGGAATATGAACAGCCATTCAAATACCTCTTGCCATTTACTAATACTGAACTAGTGGAGAGAGCTTTTTCTTCTTACACCTTCATAAAAAATAAGTACCCCAACAAGCTTAATGCAAGTCCAGATTTAAGACTGCATCTTGCTTCTTTTGAGCCTGATTTCAAGAAACTAAGTAAATCAGTGCAAGCTCAATAATCTTTCTACATTTCGACTGGCTAGTGATCTGCATAACAATTATTACAGACTCTTCAGATAACAAAAATTAATATTATTAATAATAAATTAAAATTTTGTCAAATACTTGATCATCATTATTAATATTTAAATGTGTATGAATATTATAAAATGAAATCTGTGACTTGTACCTTTAGTATAGTTATTTTTCTTTCCTATCTTATTGTCTCACTTCCACTATTTTACATTAAGATAGACACTGAACGAAAGTGTCAGTATTTGAAAACAGCTGTTGTAAAAACAAGGGGTACAATTTATAAAAATGGGTTTAAAATGGGTACACAAGTGGAAAAAGGTTGGGAACCACTGCCCCGATGGTTAACACTGTTTTTCTTTAAAAAATAAATAAGCAAGATCATTTTGTAAAATATCCTCATTTTCATAAAGTGCTCAGTGTAGGCTTAAACTATCATGTTTGTGAAGTTACATCCAAAATTAGTATGAAAAAGGAGATTTTTGTCATTATTAGAAGAAGCTTAACTCGGTTCACCTTATAGTGCCTTTAAATTAAAAATGCAGCCTTTGTACTGAATATTGCTAACATCAATAAAGCTCAGGCCATACCAAGTAGTGCCCTCTTTTGGATGGCTAACTGATTTTCTCCAGGTCGTGTGGGAACATGGCCAAGGAATAAGGGGGAAACCTGAGGTTGGCCAGTGACTACCAAAATTACACTGGGCTCTTTGTGTATGCTCCCCTGGTCATTGATCTCCAAATTAAAAATAGCTCACAAGTCACCTTGGGTCTTTTTGGCTGGTGAGGGCGTGGAAACACTTGAGGGCTGAGCCGTGGTGGGGCATATTCTGGGTAAAACCAAGAACTTAACCTCATACCCGGTAACCAAATAGCCATATCTCTTACAGATGGCCATTGATGTGAACTCTGGCTGGGGTTAGGCTGTCTCTGTGTAGGAAGATTTCTTTAATTTGCCACCCACAGCTTTCATGGGCATAGAGATGATCAGGACCAAGGCAGTTGGAGGGAAGATAATGAGAATCAAAGCAGGACTGAAGAGCTAGGTGTGGTGTTGGGGAGTTCAGCTTGTCCTTGTGCCTTGGTGTCACAGACTTCCAGAAAACGCTTTGATGGAGTGGTCAAAAGAATGAATTGGTTATATATGCAATGGAATACTACTCAGCCATAAAAAAGATAAAATACTGACATTTGTGACAACATGGAAGGAACTTGAGAGTATTATGCTAAGTGGAATAAATCAAACGAAAAAGGACAAAACCTGTGTGACTTCACTCATGTGTAATATAAAATATAAAGTAACAAGTGACCTACTAAAACAAATAAAAATAAACTCAGAGACACATACAACAAAAATGGTGGTTACCAGAGAGGAAAGGGGGTGGGGAGAAGGTGAAATGAGTAAGAGGGTCAAATACGGTAACAGAAGGAAACTAGACTTCAGGTGGTGAGCATGCAATTGAGTATGCAAATGTTGAATTATAATGTTGGAAAGCTGAAAATTATATGATCTTACTAACCAATGTTACTCCAATAAATTTAATTTTGAATGAATGAATGAGTTAATTTTTTTAAATTGTAACTATGTATGGTGATAGATGTTAACTAGAATCATTATGTTGTACATCTGAAACTAATATGTATCATGTTATATGTCAATTATATCTTAATAAAAAATAATAACAAAAAGGAATGAATTAGTCATAAATGAATATTCTCAGAAATTGAGAGAAAATGACTATTTTTTGTTTGATGAACCATAGAAAGATTCTGTGGACTTTGAAAGAAAAACATATCCCATAGCGCACAAAACAAGTCCTGTCTTCTACACGTTTAGCAGGTGTAAGCAGGGACCCTTCAGGCTGAGATATGAGGTCCTCACACTGCTTCAGAGCTCCAGTCCTTAGTGGTTTGTTGGTTCCTTGGTTTGGTCAGGAGGTCACTTAGCTCTTCGGAAAGTTATATCAGCCTGAGGTATGGCAGCCACTGCCCAAGACTCTGTTTCATCTTTGATTCCTGAGTAAACAAACAAAACCTCTTTGCTCCTCTCTGACTCTGACCAGTGCCATGTCTTAACATCCTTGTGTCACTAAAGGCTAACACTGTTGAGGCAACCAGACTTCTATGTCCCACTGACCAGGCAAAACCACAGCCTGGGTGTAAACTTCTATACCAAACAACCCCTCAAAGCCTCCATAATCTTGTTGCACATGCACCTGCTTGCTATATGATCTGCTTTTGTGAAGTCTCAGTCCTCTGACCTCAGGCAGCTTTCTTTAAAAGATGAGAAGAAATTGTGGGAGTTCACTAACACCAAAACTAATCAAATCTACTGAGCCTCAGCACTTCCAAAGTCTCTGGGCTCAGCCCAGCTCAGTAATGAGAAAGGCATTTCCAGAACTGCCTCTGGGCATTGGCCAAAGGGCAGTATGTGTATCTGTGTGTTACTAACAAAACTAAGGACTGCGCTCTGATTTCTTGCCTAAGAGTGTCTCTCAGCTGGTCCAAGGTCAAGAAGTTACTAAAAACATGTCTTAATCAGGAGTAGACTAGAGTCTGGGATGCTCTTGAGACAGACCCAGACCCTTCCCCCTAAACCATACAATGGAATAGTTCTCAGTTGTTTCTCCTGGGGGCTGCTTATCCCCTATACAGAGAAATATGCTCTGAATTATAAATGCGATACTTAATTCGGCACCTGTAGCTGTTGAGTTGCTTTTATTTCTCACAGTCTCCTCTGTACCACTTAAGGGAAACTTTAATAGCCAAGAAGGCTTTATATTAATTTTTTTAAAAAAGGAGCATTATGCTATACTTGCAAATTGAACAATGACAAGTGAAGATATATGAATGAAATTAGGTGCCCCAACTAATATTCCAGTATTCTCTAAGGCAAAACTTCCTAAGCAATTTCTTTGTGAATAAGCTTTAGCTCATACCCTTAAACAAAGACACCTCTCTTTATATTGTGGAGTGAAGGACACAGCACCCCTTTAGTTTAGCATGCCCTTTAGGCATGATATCCCAAACTGAGTCACTTCCTTGAATGAATAGGTGATGATTCCTTTCCCTTTTGCTATAATTAACATAGTTACACACTCTGGCCTCCAATCTCACTTTTTATAGGCAATATTGTCTATAAATATACTCTGCTTGCCCACCAAAATCCACCTGCCTCATCTTATTAGGGCCAAAACCCCAGTGCATGGGATTGTACCAGACACAGATCAGCATAGTCATAGCCACTTTCATGCAAAGCAGTACAGGGCTTCCTCAAGCCTCTCACTGCAGTCCTGAGACAGGAAGAACCACCTCATTGGCAGCCCTGGAGTGATGCATAAGTTGTCCATGAGACCTCTGGTCAGACGTCACTCTCCCTCTAAGATGATATGCTACCTCAAATTCCACCTTCAAAGAGTCATTTCTTGATCTGGTCCAGAAGGCAGAGTAGGTAAACACTGTGCTTACCTCCTCTCATGACCATATCAAAATTACAACTAAACCATCATTGAGGTACATCAAGTCTAGCTAAATGGGAGTTCCCTGGTGGTGTAGTGGCTTAAGGCTTTGGCGCTCGCGCTGTCAGCGCTGTGGCCTGGGTTCGATTCCTGGCCAGGGAACTACCCACATACAAAAAAATAAAAGTCTATATAAACTGAAGCTCTACAACTAAGGACACACAGAAGAAGTCACCATGAGACTGGTAAAAGGGGTGGAGAAATTAAATGAGCCAGTCCCACACCTGCATGTGACCATTAAAAATCAAAAGGGGTATCTTGGCTGTGGAGGTCCTTCCCCCCAACAGAGCAGCAAGGGTTCCCAGCCCCACACCAGGCTTCCCAGCCCAGAGTTGCTGCCAGGGAGAGAAGTCCCCATAATTTCTGGCTGTGAAAAACAGTAAAGATTGTGTCTGAGTGAGACTAGGGCAGATAACAGTCCCAGGTTCTCCACTTGAAGAGCCTGTACACAGACTTACTCACTGTAGGACTCACTCTCTCTGAGCTCCAGTATTGGGGCAGCAGCTCAAAAGGCACCAGGGACACACAAGGAGGAACTGAATTGTCTGGCTTTAAGGAGAGGGATGGAGAGGCAGCTTTCTCCTGAATGGAGGAGCTGGCAGAAATCATTGTTTCTTTCTTGACCCTCTCCCTTCCCAGCATACAGATGCAGGCAGCTGCCATATCTGAATCTCCATCAACTTGGCTAACACCATTTATTTGCCCTGATTCCCTGAGACCCTGCATCACCCAACTTTTAGGCCCACCCAAGCAGCTTCCAGTGGCTTTTCTGTGTAAATGACCTGCGTTGGCTCATGCTGCAAACTTTCTTAAAATCTCTCAAAGGTTAACGAAACCCAGACAAGCAGCATTTGGCTTCGGTATGTCTTGTACCTTTGGCTGAGCAGCCCTAAACTGGTATTAGTGACAGCTGGTCTCAGTTTGCAACTTGTCCTCTTGAGGTACTTCTAAGGCCAGCATAGGTGGCAATCATCTGAGGATTGCTTGTGGCTCATGCCAGGTGACCCTGGCAGAACACAGACTGTGGCTGAACTTGGGCTGAATTTGGCTTAAGATGGGGCTCCTTCCAGGAGGTCCCCAGGCTGGTAACCTAGTGGTTAGCTTCAGACCCACCTGGAGCATCACCCAGCCACCTCTGGGGATGACAGATCCAAAAGGGCACACTGGGCAAGCACCAGAGCCCTGCTAAAGTGAACCCTGCTCTGTATGGTCAACTCCTGCACAATAGCTTCTCCACTGTAATCATGACCAGTCCTTATAACCAAATAGCCTGAAGATCAATCCCTCCCATTAATGTGCAAACAGCAATCAAGGTTCAACTACAATAGGAGGGCACACACAACCCATACAAGGGAAATACCTGGAGCACCCGGCTCAGGTGACCAGGAAGACTGTGTCACTGAGCCCCACAGTACACCTTCTATATGAAGCCACTCTAATAAAACTAGGAGGCATAGCAGTCCTTCCTAATACATAGAAACAAACACAGAGAGGCAGCCAAAATAGCAATACAAAGAACATGTCCCAAATAAAAGAACAAGACAAAGCTCCAGAAAAAAAAACACTAAACAAAATGAAGACAAGCAATCTACCAGATGCAGAATTCAAAACACTGTTTATAAAGATGCTCAATGATCTCAGGGAGAATGTCAACAAAGGAATTGAAATTTAGAAATAGAAAACATTAAAAAGAACCAGTCAGAAGTAAAGATTACAATAACTGAAATGCAGAATACCTTAGAAGGAATCAATAGTACCTTAGATGAAGCAGAGAATTGAATCACAATTTAAAAGATAAGGTAGCAGAAAACACTCAATCAGAAGAGCAAAAAGAAAAAAGAAATCCAGAAAAATTAGAACAGTTTAAGTTGCCTCTGGGACAATACCAAGTTTACCAACATTTCCATAATAGGGATACCAGAAAGAGATGAGCAAGAACAAGGAATTGAAAGCCTATTTGATGAAATAATGACAGAAAACTTCCCTAACATGAAGGAAATAAATACACAAAATCAGACAATCAATTTCACAAACTCCTCCTAGAAAAAGTGCTACACACCTTATTACTGAGTATCACTACGGTCACTTTCAAAGTACACCCGTAGGGAAGCTATGCACCGATGCCAGTGCCTGGTCCACCCTTCAAAGCAATTTTGAATCTTTTCTGGAACGACCATCAGAGCTGCCATTGTGCCCCAAATCTGACAATTAAATTAGTGAACTTGCCACCATGCGCTTACACTGGCAGCACTGTACAAGCAGCTCGGTAAGGCCACAGCCTAGGCTGACCGTACATACTGTTGTAAGTGGAACAGTGCTGTTCTTTTCGTATTTCCTGACTGTCCCATCATTTTTATATAAATATTAATTTTGTCCTGTTTTTAATTTTTTGTAAAAATTCAAACATGGGTTGCTTATTTATCAAAAGGCTCTATGCTAATCAGTGCATGCAGAAAAACTACTAGTGTGACAAAAGAGGAAGTTCCATTTACTTTATCCACTCAGGGCCAGGCTTTGAGCTAGTGACAATTAAACACCGCCCTGTGGCCTGCCTGCAGCAGGATGGATTCAAGAGGTGGCGCTAAGCCCCATTCAGCGTGTGGGAGCAAGGAGAGTCTCAATGCACATGAACTACTGAATGGGCTCACCTGGTTGTTTGCTTCCACCAGGTTAGGAGTATGGGATGCAGTGACTGTGAGTCTTACTGTTATTTCTACCATCATTCCAACCACAGAGATTCTTTATGCCCTGCATTCAGTTTGATTCAGACTTTTCAGACTCATATTTTGATTCAATAGATTTTTAGCTACTTTTTTATTACAGCAGAATTCTCCAGTGGGACATTAGCATGTACTGGTTTGTGATAGCACTTGGGGTGTTCAATCCTTTTTTTTTTTCTCTTTTGGTGTATATTTATAACTTTTTGCAATCTGGTCACTGCAGTCATGCATTAGTGTTCAGTGCAATATGCCATACAGACATATTTTTACTGCTCATGTGATATTTTATAACTATTTTATTGATATATGTATTATTTATGAATGCTTTTTTTGTTTTCTATGCAATGAATTAGTGTTACTCATTTGTGCCCCTTTCCATGTTATTTTGCAGTAAGTGTAGGTTGTTTTTTGGTCTCCTTTGACCTAAAATCTAGATTAAGTGCTGAGACAATGAGGGCTATATTAATTATAAAACTATTATGTCATGGAGTGTAAGTTTTATGATAAGGTGTTACAAGAATGAAATTTACTGTGTAAGATTACTTCATTGGAGAAATATTCACAGTATGATCATGAGTTCTGTCACTGAAGAATAATTGTTAGCTCATTTGTTCATGTAATTAAACTTTTGTTATCATATTACTTTTTCAAAAAATATTACATAACCCCATTCCCATTTTTATCATCCCAACATCCCATTTTTGTCTCAAGGAAATTTAGTTAGCCTACTTATACAAGACGAGATACACGTAAAACAAAGTCTATAACAAGAGACAAAGAAGACCCCAGTAATCCGACTTCCAGATACTTATTTGAAGAAACCCAAAACCCTAGTTTGAGGGGACATGTGCATCCATATGTATATTACAACATTGTTTAAAATGGCCAAGTTGTGGAAGTAGCCTGGGTGTCCATTAATGGATAAATGAATAAAGAGGAGATGATATATATACGAGTTCAGACAATTAATTTCACAAACCTCACACCTCTGCTTACGTTGGCAGCACTGTACAAAAACTTAGTAAGGGTGATGACACCTTACCGAGTTGTGTGTACAGTGCTGCCAACGTAAGCGCATGGTGGCAAGTTCACAAACTTGATTGTCAGATTTTTGGGTATGACAACAGCTCTGATGGTCATTCCAGAAAAAGAGTTCCAAAATTGCTTTGAAGGGTGGACTAGGCACTGGCATTGGTGCATCACTTCCCAAGGGGAGTCCTTCAAAGGTGACCTTAGTGATACTCAGCAATGAGGTGTGTGGCACTTTTTCTAGGACGAGTTCATGAAATTAATTGTCTGACCCTATATATAAATATGGGTTCTTGCCATCTGCAGTGGCACAGATGGACCTGGAGGGCATTGTGCTGAGTGGAGTAAGCCAGACAGAGAGAGACAGATGCAATGTGATCTCACTTACATGTGGAATCTAAAGAACAAATAAACAAACAAAACAGAAACACTCGTAGATACAGAGAACGTTTTGATGGTGGCCAGATGGGAGGGGGGTTGAGGGGGGCGGGTGACAAAGGGGAAGTGACTAAGAAGTATGAGTTTGTTGTTGCAGAACAGGCGTAGGGATGTAGGGAGCAGCATAAGGACTCTAGTGATAATACTGTGATAACGGTGTATGGTGTCAGATGGGAACTCTTGGGGTGATACACGGGATGAGGTTTGGGGGACACAATGAAAAAGATGAAGGCATTAAAAAGTACAAATTAGCAGTTAATGGCAAAATAGTCGTGGGGATATAAAATGAAGCACTGGGGATATAGTCAATAATACGGCCATAACTACAGTGCCAGGTGGGTACTAGACTAGTCAGGAGGATCATTTCTTAAATTATATAAATGTCTAACCACTATGCTGTACACCTGAAATTCATATAAAATAATACTGTACGTCAACTATAATTGAAAAATTCAAAAAGAGGCAGAAAAGGTGAAGGGAAATAAATGGTTCAAGTTTCCAGGTATTTAAAACAAAGTCATGGGGACGTAATGGTAGCATAGGGAATACAGTCAATAATGTATTAGCAGGGTACAGTCAATAATGTGATAGCAGGGTACAATGTCTGATGGTTGCTGGCCTTATCATGGTGATCACTTTTAGGTATATAAATGTTGAATAAGTATTGTTTATACCTGAAGCTAATATAATATTGTATGTTAGCTATATTGTAATAAAAATCTTTTTAAAAGAATTATTTCTGGGAGTTCCCTGGTGGTGCAGTGGCTAGGCTTCAGCGCTCTCAGCACTGTGGCCTGGGTTTGATTCCCAGCCAGGGAAATACAAAAAAAAAAAAAGAATTATTTCTTTGATGAAGGCGTTATCATCTTTAAGAGTTCCCTGAGGCAGGGTAGTAGAATAGAAAGTGTCCTGGCATTGAAATTGGGCAGATCTGGGTCCCAGTGCAAACTTTGCTACTTATCAGCTGTGCAACTGCAAGCAAGTGACAACCTCCTTGAGCCCCAGATTGGCCTATGGAAAACCCAACAACTTTATAGGGCTTCTATATGCAAAAGTCCATTTAGGCAATGTATTTAGAGTAGAAAGTATGTCCAGTACAGGGTAGGTCCCAATAAACTATAGAGATCATTATGATGATTAAATACAGGCACTTCCATCAATGAAGTTATTAATACCTTGACATAAATGGCATACTCAGCTCACTTTGTAATGGTATCTAGCTGGGTCAAACCAAGTACAGAATAAAGTGGCAGCTAGATAGAACTAGTGACATTTCACAGCCCACAAGCTATTAAAAAGTATCTCAGAGAAGAAGGACTGGAAGAACCAAAGGCAAGTTTTATCACCTTTACAATCTGCTCCCTGCCCCCAACTTATACCATAACCTACAATAGCTAGAGACAGTGACTTTGGGAAACTAATGCAATATACCATACAGTTAATTGAGCAAGAACTGAAATGAGAACCAATATACCTTGTTTCCAACCTTGGGTTCTTTTCACCAAATAATGAGTGTAGCTATAGACTAGTGAAAAGGTCAGTAGTGGCAAAAACACTGTGGATCAGGAATCAAAAACCTCCTTTCCAAACAAAAAGAAGCAAGCAAGGAAATTCCTGAGGGCAATTAAATGTTCTATATTTGATTAGTGTATTGATTATGGTTACATAGATATGTACATTTGTCAAAATGCATCAACTGGACACTTAGGTTCCACACAGTTTATGGTATGCAAATTAGACTTCAGTTAAATTAGTTAATAAAAATATATGCTTTTCAGCCCCAACTCTGACAACAATGAGCTGGTTGGTCTTGGCCAAGTCAATTCTCCTCTCTGGGCCTCAGCTTTCTTGTCTTTATAATGAAAGGTTATAATTAGACAAAGCCTTAAGTTTCCTCCAGCTCAAACAATATGATAAACAAGACCTCTTTCTTTTGTTTCAGCCTCTATTCTATGCCCACTGAATCCAGCAGCTGGGTCAGAGAGGTTGGACACAATTTAGCAGGAGTGGGCAGTAATTTAATGGTATGGGGGATCCAGTGTCTTTAACTTTCCAGCCACAGTTTAGAGAACACAATGGGTTTTCCATGGGGATCCAGAAGTGCAACATGACGGAGCTGTGGGATGAGGATGATCTGACCCCAGAGAAATTGTATCTGCCACCAGAGATAACAGTTTTCACATGGAGAGCAGAGAGAATGTTTCCTGGACAATGGGAATGACTGACAGATACTAAACAGGAGGAAATGGAAGGCCCTGCCAAGTTTCATGATAAAATGCTATTTCTCACGGTAAGGTCAAGCTGTCTCTAGTGCAGGTACTGCTCTTTAAAATACAAAAAGGACATGGCAGATTCAGCAGAGTGCATCATGCTTTGCAAAGAGTATTTGAGCAAAGGTCACTTGTTTCATTTATAAATGAAACTGAATGATTTTACAGCAATAAAAATCAAGCCTGAATTTAGAATTTGCTGATGAACTAAAAGTTGAGAAACAACAGTAAGGAAATCTCTAAAGGTTTGACACCAAAGTACTTTGGATGTAAAATGCACACAGGTGTTTATAAGAGTATGTATGTAAAAGAAAATTTTAATTGGATTTTCATAGCTAAACATTATTTCAGAAGCTAGGGCTGGCATTACTATAATATATTAATGAGTGTTTAAAAAGGTGAAATACATTTACTGGCAGTAAATTTTATAGTTTCAAAGACTAAGACTTTAGAAACAAAATTTAACATGGGTAAATCATTGAGAATTAGTGCATTTACTTATGCAAACAGAATGAAAATAAAAGTCGTATTTTAGTCTCAAGTTGCATTAAAAATGTGAGTAGCATTTGTTTCTCATTTTAAATCTTTAGGAAATGACCTTGTGATGGTTAGTTTTATCTGTCCACTTGACCAGGCCACAGGGTGCTCAGATGTTTGGTCATACACTCTAGGTGTGTCTGGGAGGGTACTTTTGTTTTTCTGTTTTTTTAGGTTTTTTTATATGTGGGTAGTTCCCTGGCTGGGAATCGAACCCAGGCCGCAGCGTTGACAGCGCCAAATTCTAGCCACTACACCACCAGGGAACTCCCTGGGAGGGTACTTTTGGATAAGAGTAACATTTGAATTAGTAGATTGAGTAAATCATATTACTCTCCTCAGTGTATGTGGACCATGTCTAATTTGTTGAAGGCCCAAATAGAACAAAAGGCTGAGTAAGAAACAATTTGCTCTCTGCCTGACTTTCTTAAAAGACATCCAGCTCCTGCCTTCAGACTCTGACTCAGACTACAACTGATTTTGGCTGTCCTGTTCTCAGGCATTTGGCCTTGAACTGGAACTATCATATCAGCTCTCTTGGGTCTCCAGCTTGCCCACTGCGAATCTTGGGACTTTTAACCATACATAATAACATGAGCCCATTCCTTATAATAAATCACTTCATATATAATATATATGTATTATGTGTACACACACACACACACACACACACACACACACACACAGAGGGCACCCAAAAATGTATACGCATTTAAAGAAAGGAAAAACCCATTATAAAATTGTAATACTCAATATATGTCAATAATAAAAGGTGAATACAAGTCACATTTGCCTTCTGCAATTGCAAGGAGGTGCTCAAAGTGGCTACCATCAGTGTCCAGACACTTCTGATTACGGCGAACTACTGCTTGAGCAACAATGACAAAAGTTTCTACTTCTATCACTGCACATACTGTTTCAATTTCTTCCAGAAGTACCACCAGTGTAGCCAGTTTTCTATGGTACATCACATCCTTTGAGGTCCCTCATAAGTAGGAGTCAAGGGGTGTTAAGTCAGGAGAACATGGGGGAAACTCAACTGCACTTCTTTGTCCTATCCATAGCCCTGGCAAATGGTCTTGCACTCCTAGCATTCATTTGATTAAAATCATCTTTTGAGCAAATGTCATACTACACATTGCTACCACAATTCAATTCAACTTTGAAAAGTAATACATAGATGACATCTCTTAAAATGTGTATACATTTTTTGGTAACCCTGGTGTGTGTGTGTGTGTGTGTGTGTGTGTATCCTGTTTCTCTGGAGAACCCTAATACAGACCCCTTTAAATGATTCATCAATTGATTTATGCTAATATCATTCAACATTTTGGGGATTAGATATATTGAACATAGCCTTTGATCTAGCAATTGTCCTTCTAGAAATTTTTCCTGCAGAAATACCTGGACATATGTGCAAAGAATTAAGTATAAGGGGCAAAGTCACCATGTTGCACAATGTCAGGTAGGGAGGCACCATTTCCATTAAGGTTATGTCAGTGGTACCCCTGAAGCATGATAAAGATGTTCACTGTTATGTTGTTTGAAATGGCAAATGACTCAGAACAAAACAAGTTTCTACCACTGAAGGATAATTAAATAAGTTATGTTGCATCTACATGGTAGAATATTATGCCTTTGTTGAAAAAAATTGAGTTGGATCTATGTGATCTGATAAGGGAAAATGTCCAATACAAGAAAGGCAAGGGTAATAGCAGAATAGTGTGTAGAGTATGCTGTATGGCTATGTATACACACACACACAGAGAACATTTCTGGAAGGGCACATAAACCATAAACACTAGTTGCTGCTAGAAAGTGAGACTGGTGGCTAGAGTAACAAGAAGTTCTACTTTTTGTTGTATACTGTTTTATAATGTTTGATTTTTTTTTACCATTGCCAAATATTACTTTTATATTTTAAAAAACTAGGCTAATACAAAAGTTTATCCATTCATTCAATAATTAAGGATCATATAACAAGCAATGTGCTAAGTACCTTCCCAAATTGAAGTTCTCATTGTCCAGGAAAATTCTTTAGTTTGTTGATGTAGTTGTTCTTGGTAGTATAGTTGGTGTTGCTGTCGGCAGTGGTGAAATACTACCTATTTCATTCAATAAGTATTTATTGTGCACCTACTATGTGCTGGCACTCTTCTCAGTGCTGAGAATATATCAGTGACCAAACAAGACAGAAAAACATTGCTTTCATAGTTCTTACAGGCTACCTATTTAGATCTGAAATTTTGCAGTCTGTATATCACATTCATGTAGCCCTCATATACATTATACAGTGAAGTAGTCATTCTAAAAATATTTCCAGAGGAATGGACACATAGGTATGTATGTGTGCATATTATGCATGTGTGTGTGTGTGTGTGTGTGTGTGTACACATATGTGTCTGGATTACATTATGACTGACATTCACATAGACAACCATATGACATAGGTGTGTAAAAGGTCCCTGTAACATGTAACATCTCAGTAACAATCGAAGTCATTTTACAGAACTCAGTAGGGCAACCTCTGCTTCTGTTGTCTCCACTACTCCACTCCAAAATCCTCTAGGCTGGCTGCAGTCCAGGAGATGACTAGGTCCCTAAATCCCTGGCTAGCTGAAGTTGAGGAGATGGCTGAGTCTCCAAATCCTTAAAACTTGTCTCTAGTCCCATCCTTGACATTTCTATGTGGTAAGACCATGGCAGCTTACAGAGACAGAGGGTTGCATAGTACACCAAAGGGAGGTGACACGTACCTCACTCTGGATTGTTAACCTAGCACCAATCTCTGTGAGTTGAAAGTGGCTCCTTCCAACCAAGTCAACTGCTACAGGTGTTTTGGCCCAGATGCCCATAGCTGTGCACACTTATACATGCATACATGTGAATCTCCCCATGCACCTCCTTCTTCATGACCTCCGGGCCTCGGTGCTGGAGTGGCTGGAAGTGACGGCTCCATATCTTTTCTCTTTCCTTTCCTGCTTTGACCTTGTACATTCACCCAAACTGTCTTTGGAACCACTAGACTCAGGCAATCAGAAACAGCTGCTTGTCCTCCCTCTTGGCAAAGACCAGGGCAGATTGCTGATTGTTATTTCTACTATTATGAAACTAAGACCTACAACCTTTCTGGCTGATTCCTTTGGGTAGTTGGTGCTCATCTTTTATCACCTTATAATGATTCCCTCCCATCTGCAAAGGAATAATAGCTTCTGACTGGTGACATGGGCAACAGATGCAATAAATGTTTTATTTAACATTTGTAGAAAGAACTTGGGAGTACACAGTACTTGTGAGATGCCAAGACCTGGATTTTAATTTAATTTTAGAACTAAAATGTACTTTAAAAAGTAGTGTTGCCTGCTTTGGCTCTTGAGAGTACAATAAGCAGACATTGATTCCTGCTGATGTTAGCATCGTGAATTATTGAACTGAGAGTGCAGTATGCCCTGGTCTGCACCTCAGTCAATATTTACCTTGACAAATAATTAATCCTGATGTTAAGTAAAAGCAAGCACCAATATATGTACTGTTACTTTGATCCGTGCTGAGACAAATTTTATATATATGTATGTCATTTTAACGGAATGCCAGAATTTGCAAAGACTTAAATTACAAAAATTAAAGCCTACCTATGATAAACAAAGGCACTCATCTTATGCAGACAGTGGTGTTTGCTCTCAAGGAAGCAGCAAGCTGAGAAACACTAGAGGTATCACCTAAGCATCTGACCCACTCCTGGCTTTTACAAGGTTTGACATCAAAGGGCTCTTCTGTGTCTTAATATGTCTTCCACAAATGAAGATGAGTAACAAAGCATGAGTGTATGACTGACTACATTGGTTGTTATAAGGAAAAGTGTAATCCATTTCAGAGGATTATCCCAATGACCATGTGTATCTGGCACCTGAAAATGACATATTCAGTAGCTCAGATAGATGTGGCTGATGGCTAATAATGCTAATACAAATGTAAATAGTAATACTGAATTGCTGTCATTTAAATAATTGCTAACATGCATTAAACTCTTGGCATTTACCATATCATCTTTGGCCCTCATTTATTCTTTACCTTAACCTCATGAAATTGATATTATTGACTCAAATGGAAAAAAAATAAGGCTGAGAGTTAAGTCCTGTCTTCATGGCCACACAGATGTTGTCGATGTTGAAATTTAAGCCTGATGAATCCAAAGGCTCTGTTCTTAAAATTGCATTATGGCACAGAAAGAGCTGCATTAAGGTACAGATGCCTTGGAGGGTGCTGTACATCGGTAGGCATTTCCTAGTTGTATGCTTTGCAGAAAGATTCCACTGGGGTAGAGATGCTGACTGACCATTAACAGAGCCACAAGGCATGAGGAAATCAGAAACCTCTGATGGCTTCATTTTCCCAATATCCAAAGTCAAAGTGCCTTGTCCTAATTCCCACATTGTCCCAATGCCTTTATCCTAGTCTTGATATTTTCTTTCTGAAAGAACCCTGCATTGTAATACCTATCAAGACTTACACACACACACACACACACACACACACACACACATGCACTCAGCACAGCTGTTATTGGATGCGATGGAGCACCTTAGGTCCCTATTTTAGGGCTGAGAGAGCCTGAGATTATTGCTGCTGGCAATGGTGGGTGGCTCCCAGCTGCCCCTCTTTGGAAACTGCCCTCTGCAGAAGGGAGCAGCATCAACTAAATTGACACCCCCACACCTGCTGCTGTGGGCAGCCTTTAGGTAATGACCAGTGGATGTAGGGGAGTACAAGAAGACCTGACTATCTTGTCTCAAGAAGGGACCCTTCTGATGAACCCAGGGAGTGGCTGAAATCTCTCTTGCAATTGTATCACAGTTTAATTTCTCCTTCTGCCCAATATTACTTCCCTCACTCCCCTAAAGTTGTCCCTTTCCTGAGCAACCCAGTCTAAGATAATAGTTCTTATAAAAAGTTGATTTGATGGTTGGTTTCTTTCCTTTCCATCTAAAGTGTCAGCAAGGTAGGAAGGTTCTACATACCAGGAGATTTAAATTTACAGTGTTGTGGTGTGTAAACTATTCCTCCCTGCATGACTCACCCAAGGGTCCAACACCAGCCCTGGATAGATCCTGGGTAGAAGCTCAAGCTTCTGGATTCCCACATTCCTATCCTAGCCACTCTATAAGCAGTTCCAACTTGACCTGGCTCTGACCTTG
Organism: Lyroderma lyra; assembly: GCA_004026885.1. Lineage (NCBI taxonomy): Eukaryota > Metazoa > Chordata > Mammalia > Chiroptera > Megadermatidae > Lyroderma > Lyroderma lyra. The sequence continues at coordinate 38,703 of PVJL010002146.1, read as the reverse complement.
CAAACGCATCATGAGAAGGCTTGGCAGTGAAAGTCAGTGAAGGCTCCTAACCACATTTCCTGACCTGTTATAAATGTGATGATTGTATTACACCTCAAATCTTAAAGTTGGTTACACATCAGTAGGAAATCTATAGCCTAATCTGAAGCTCCTTGCCTGATGGTAAAGAGAGACTTTGCAATCTTTGAAGTTTTTAGTTTGTTTTTGCAAGTTTGGAATGTTATCTTTCTTATCCCCATTCAAAAGAATTCATATATATGAGCAGTTTAATGAGAAAATTCTAAGTGAAATTGCAATGACTAATTAATATTCTCTTTCTAGCTTGTAAAGCAGAAATAAGCAAGAGATAAATGGTCAGTGAAGGAGGATACATTTACTTATACAATATTGAATCACTAAAAAGTAGTCACCAGTTCCCGCCTCACAGCACTGTCTGCCTGGAGAGGCAACTATTAAGATAAGATCTAAGATCATTGTGTATCAAACGAATCTCTTTTTCTTGAAAGCAGTTGAGAAAAAGGATTTTTAAAATGTGGTTCTACCATGGATTTTCCCCCTCACTTCTTTTTATCTTTCTTTCTTTTAAAAGAATATTCTCTCAGCTAGAGGGGGAAGGAAACTCGTTTTTCTGCTGACTGGCTTGTGCACAACTGGAAATTATAAAAGAAATTGCTGTATCATTGATGTAGTAAGAAAACAGGAAGACAATTTTCATCCCAAAATGAGCCCTCTCAGCTGAAGCTCCCTTTGTAGTTGATGACCGCAAGCTTTCCATCTCAGCATGGGGCCAGTTTTATTAAAATCCTATAGCAACAGCTTATTTTTTTAACAACACTCAAAAAAAGCATTTCATGATGAATTCCCTTAAAGTTGCTCATGGTCATGTGTTTGCCACCTTCAGGGACTCCAATGGGAAAGGGGTCTTACCTCATGGAGGCAATGGCTGGACGTTATTCTTCTAACCAAAAGCATTTGTTGGGCCCTCAGGTAATGTTCAAGTGGAGGTAAAATGGCATGAAAGCACAGAAAACCTAGGGATCCAGCTTTTAATACATCACTTCACTAAACCAAAAAGTAAACTTTGCAGGACCTAGAGAGCTTGCCAAAACTCCAACTATTATGCTGAAGAATGATGAGAAAACATAAAAGATGCCTAATTTTAAGAAGACTGGATCACAAAGAAGTAGAATTTCAGGAGTTGAAGGAAAAAGAGAGGTGAAGAGGGTAGCAAAGGAGAAATACTGGTAATGCCAAGAGACAATGAAGGCGGAAGAATAAGAAACGGGGAAGAGAGGAGAAAAGAGAAGAGATGGGAGAGATGGATGCTGGTCCATTGTTTACTCTGTAAATGGGAGATCAGTTCCACAAACCTCAAGAGGCAGCCCTGATCTAGAAAACCACCAAAAACAGAAGTAATCAATAAAGTAAAGATAGTTTTAACCACTTGGTTGCTTCATCACCAAGTAACTGGAGAACTTTAGGTTATAAATTATTAAAATTAACTCATATTTTAAAAATAATGATTAATTACCTAAATGTTTAAGGCATTTAGAAGTCAAACAAAAATTTTGGAGTAGAAATTTTACATATAGTAGAGCCCCTTATCCATGGGGGGCACATTCTAAGACCCCCGGTGGATTCCTGGAACCCTATATATACTATGTTTTTTCTTAAACATTCATACCTTTTCATAAAGGAGTTTACATACCTTTTCATAAAGGAGTTTACAGATTCTGTTTGGCATATCTATAATAATTGCCAGTATCACTACTCTTGTGCTTTGAGGCCATTATTAAGAAAAATAAGGGTTACTTGAACACAAGCACTTGCACTGCAATACTGCAATAGTCAATCTGATAACTGAGATGGCTACAAGTGACTAACAGGCAGATTGCACATATAGCATGGATATGCTACAGAAAGGAAGGATTCACATAGCAGGCAGGATGGAGTGGGTTGGCACAAGATTTCACCATGCTTTTCAAATTAATGAGCAACTTAAAACTTAATGAATTGTTTATTTCTGAAAATTTTCATTTAATATTTTTGGACAATAATTGACAGGTAAGCAAAACCCTGAATGTGGACTAGAAAGGGAACGACTGTACTATAGCAGCAACAGTCCTGTCCAAGAGATGTTTCCTAGTATCTGAGCTATTAGCATAAAAAGGCACCTTAGTGGTCAGCTTCTCTAATGCTATTTAATACAGACTGGATTCTTTCTTCCTCTATCATATTCTCAATAAATAGGCACTCAGCAGCATTTCTAAGCACACTGTTTTTCATTTGTATCTTTGCTCTACCCATAATAGAAACATTTAATTCTTCTGCTCTGAAAATATATATACACAAACACGTAACTGCCATTGATCAACCCTTTGTACCAGCTATGGTAGTCTCACAAGGGCTTGATGACTGTTGAAGTTGATAGACTGGTTTATAACCTCTTGTGTCAATTATTCATTCTAGGCTCCAATGATGTTCCCAGTTACTACATAAGGAAGAAGAGAAGGACTCCCAGTCCAATGTTACAAAAGAGATTTCTACAATCCTTAGTCCTTTGCTTAAATTCCTCTTTGGCAACTCTGGATAGAATTCCTATAGAGACCTGTACATTAAATATTGAAAACACAGAATTTTCAAAGACGACAGACTAGATAAACATTGTGCCTACTTCGTTCTGTGAACACATTAAAATTACAACTGAATTATAGAACAACCAACCTGGAGAACCATCTGAAGTCCAGCTGCACAAGAGTTTTATAACTAAGAATATTAAAAAGAAGTCATATTGAGACTGGTAGGAGGCACAGAGATGTGAAACTGGCTAGCCCCAAACTTCCATGTGGTGGTTGAGAATCAGGAGGGATATCTCAGCTGCGAAGTTTCCTTCAGAGGAGTGAGGGACCCCCAACCCCACACCAGACCCCCCAGCCCAGAGTACCAGTGCTGGGAAGGGCCCCACAACATCTGGTTGTGAAAAATAGTGGGGACTCCAACTATTTGGGCAGGGCTGAAGGCTGCGAGAAACCTAGATGTCTTCTTAATGTGCTGGACATAGACTCAGTCACTCATGAGCACTCACCCTGGGCTCTGGCAGAGAAATGGTGACTCAGGGGGCCATTAAAGGCATAATTGGAGTGGGGGGCAGGCTGAGGTAAGTGGCTTTAAGGCAAGGGCTGGAGAACAGTTGCCAGTTTCCCTGTGTGGGGTCCTAATACTCTGCCGCTGGCAGGCACCATCTTTCCTGTGTTGCACCCTCCCCTTACATGGCTAAATCTGAACCTAATCAGGGGTCTGGTGAGCTCTGCTTGCTCCACCTTGCTGATTCAATGGGACTCTACCCTATCCAACTTCCCCAATGCCAGAGGCACTTTCTCAGGAGAGCAGCCAGCCCCTCTCACTTTGCAATATCTCTTGGAAATCTATCAGAGTCCACAGGTCCCAAGAAGGCAGTAACCAGCATTGGTGTGCTCTGAGACTTTTGCTCAGTAGCTTCAGGCACAGCACTGGCACCAACCTAGAATCTACAGGAGCACCCAATGAAAGTAAGCAGGGAGACTATGCCAGGGCTCCACAGGGTACCTACTATGTAAGGCTGCCCAGCAATAATACTAGGAGACATAGCACATCTACCTAATACATAGAAACAAACACACAGAGGCATCCAAATGAGAAAACAAAGAAGTAAATTTCAAATTAAAGTATAGCAGAAACTGCAGAAAAAGAAAAAAATGAAATAGAGGCAAGCAACCTATTAGATGCAGAGCTCAAAACAATGGTTATAAGGATGTTCAAGGAATTTAGTGAAAGCTTCAAGGAAGAGATAGCAATAATAAAAAAAAGGACATAAAAACCATAAATAAAAATCAGTCAGAAATAAAGAACACAATAACTGAAATGAAGAATGCAATTGAAGGAATCACCAGCAGACTGGATGGAAGAGAGGATTGGATCAGCAATTTGGAAAACAAAGTAGCAGAAAAAACTCAATCAAAACAGCAACAAGAAAAAGGAATCCAAAAAAAATGAGAATAGTTTAAGAGACGTCTGGAACAACATCAAATGTAACATTTACATCATAGGGGTGCCAGAAGGAGAAGAGAGAGCAAGGGATTAAAAACCTATTTGAAGAAATAATTACTGAAAACTTCCCTAAGCTGACAAAGGGAATAGACCTATAAGCCCAGGAAGCACAGAGTCCCAAACAAGATGAACCTAAACAGGCTCACACCAAGACACATTATAATTAAAATGGCAAAGGTTAAAGACAAAGAGAGAATCCTAAAAGGAATAAGAAAAAGGCAACTGGTAACTTATACAGGAGCTCCCATAAGACTATCATCTGATTTCTCAACAGAAACTTTGCAGGCCAGAAAGGATTAGCACAAAATATGCAACATGATGAAAAGCAAGGACCTGCAACCAAAATTACTCTATCCAACAATGCACCGTTGGACAGATAAACAGCTTGCCAGACAAGAAAAAGCTGAAGGAGTTCATCACCCCAGAGTAGTATTACAAGGAATGTTAGAGGAACTTATTTCAGATGGAAAAAAGGCAACATTATGAAAAATAAAATGGCAATAGCTACATATCTATCAACAATTACCTGCATTTTAAATGATTAAAAGCTCCAATCAAAAGACATGGAGGGTATTGTGCTGAGTGAAGTGTCAAAGAAAGCATATACAATATGATTTTGTTTATATGTGGAATCTAAAAAAAAAATAAAAGAGAAACAAATTCATAGGTACAGAGTTTGGTGATGTGGGTGAAAAAAAGAGAAGAGATTAAGAAGTATAAATTGGTTGTTACAAAGTACTTATGGGGATATAGGGTATAGCATAAGGAAGGAATATAGTCAATAATATTGTAATATCTATGTATGGTGTTAGATGGGTACTAGAGTTGGTGTGATAGCTAGGAGGGGGTTGGGGGTAAGGTAAAAAAGTGAAGGGAAGAGATACAAATTGATAGTTATAAAATAGTCATGGAGATATAAAGTACAGCATAAGGAATGATATGGTAATAACTATGTATAGTGTCAGGTTTTTTTAGACTAGTCAGGGGAGTCACTTCTTATATTCTATAAAAATGTCTAATTACTATGCCATAAACGTAAAATTAGTATAAAATATCATTGAATATAAAAAAAGAAGAGATGGTACATATATACAATGGAATAGTACTGAGCCATAAAAAGAATGAAATCTTGCCATCTGCAACAATCTGGTTGGATCTCATGCTGAGAGGGTTTCATGCTGAGAGTAGTAAATCAGAGAAAGACAAATGTCATATGATTCCACTTATATGTGAAATCTAAAGAACAAAATGAATGAACAAACAAAACAGAAACAGACTCACAGATACAGAGAACCAGATGGTTACCAGATGGGAAGAGGGGTGGAGGGGTGGGTGCAAAAGAGGAAGAGATTAAGAAGTACAAATTCATAAGTACAGAAAAGTCATGCGATGTAAAGTACAGGGCATATAGTCAGTAATATTATAATAACTATATGGGTACCAGATTTATTGGGGTGATGAATTCGTAAGTTTTATAAATGTCTCATCACTATGTTGTACACGTGAAACTAATATAATATTGTATGTCAAATGTAATTGAAAAATAAAAAATAAAAAAATAAAAATAAATACTGAAAATACATGCTGTTGACACAAAATGCATGGCCAAGTCATAAAATTCATCCTTCCAGGTGAAAACTCAATGGAATACTCAAGGCTCTCATTGTAAGAGTGGAAATACTTATGATTCTTATTTGATTTTTAGCTACCCTTGAGTTTACTGAAGAACTATTTCCAACCAAGACATCCAATCCCTCTCCAAATCTCTGTAGGCCTTTGATTCTCTTCATGAAGTTAATGCTAAAAAACTAGATAGAACCACAGTATTTTTAGTTAACATTAGCAAATTCCTCCTTCAAAATCATGTGTGGTGTATCATGAGCCAACATAAATCTCAGGGTCCAATATTTGGCCATTTTTAAGTGTGAACACTTCCATTAATAGGAGGTTGGTTACACTGCTTACAGTAAATGATAGTATTTTCAGGCAAAGGAATTGTGTGCTCCCACTTAAAATGATGGTACAAATGACACTCGCAATATATAATCAAGTGAATGAAATCAAGTTACAAAACAGCAATAATATACTCTAGCTCATTTCTGTTTGAAAAAATGTCTATGTGTGCATAAAAATAGCCTGTAAAGTTTCAAATATTCCAAGAAGTTAATAGTTTAACAGTGATTATTTTCTAAAAATGGTATCATATTTACCTTTTTATTTTCTTCTTTATATTTCCTATTACACTTTATATACAGGATCTGGCACAAACAACACCCCTTTTTTATCAGCTGGCAATCTATACAAAAATCATAAGCATGTAATTCTGTAACACAACAATATCATAACTACATTAACATAACTACTTTGAAAAGGGTGTTACTTCCGCCCCACTTTATATGTGTGTGTGTACAGTTAAGTTCACCAACTTCCCACTGTTCTCTTACATTGGCAGCACTGTAAAAACAACTTGGTAAGGTTTCATAACCTTGGTATATCTGTATCTCACAGCTGTGTTTGTGTCCACGTACGGTAGTGTCTTGCTGAGTGGTGTTCGTTATTGTTATTGAGTGTTTTTGTGTGTTGTTGTGAGAATGTCGGAGACTGAATTAGAGCAATGAACAAATATTAAATTTCTAGTTAAATTTGGCAACAGTGGAAGTGAAATCAGGGACATGTTAGTCCAAGTTTATGGGGATAATACCATGAAGAAAATGGCAGTGTACAAATGAATTAAATGTTTTTCTGAGGGGAGAGAAAGTGTCACTGATAAAGAGAGATCAGGATGACCAGTAATAAGCAGAACTAACCAACACAATGCAAAAATTTGTTTAATTGTGCATCAATATCATCTTCTAACTGTGAGAAACATAGCACACCAAGTAAACATTGATAGAGAAGCAGTTAGGAAAACCTGAACTGGAAATCTTGGCATGAGAATGATGTGTGCAAAAATAATCCTAAAGGAGCTCACTGATGAACAAAAGCAAAGGAGAGTTGAAGTTTTCCAAGATGTTTTGGAGAGGCAAGAAGATGTTATTACTCATGATGAAACATGGGTGTAGCAATATTACCCTGAAACAAAGAGTCAAAGTACACAATGGAAGTCATCCAGTTCTCCAAGAACAAAAATTTCCATCAGTGCAAATCAAGAGTCAAAATTCTATTGCTAATCTTTTTTGATATCAGAGGGATTGTTCATTATGAATTTGTACCAACTGGATAAACAGTCAACCAAGTTTACTATTTGGAAGTGCTGAAAAGTCTGCATGGAAAAATTAGAAGAAAACAACCCGAACTTTTCGCCAATAATCATGGCTCTTGCATCACAACAATGTACCAGCTCACACGGCACTGTCTGTGAGTGAGTTTTTAGCCAGTAAACAAATAACTGTATTGGAACACTCTCCCTACTCACCTGATCTCCTCCTTAATTACTTTTTTTACATGAAAATAAAGGAAATATTGAAAGGAAGACATTTTGATGACATTCAGGACATCAAGGGTAATATGACAACAGCTCTGATGGCCATTCTAGAAAAAGAGTGCCAAAATTGCTCAGAAGAGTCAACTAGGCATTGACATCAGTGCATAGTTTCCCAAGGGGAGTACTTCTAAGGTGACCACACTGATATTCAGCAACGAACTATGTAGAACTTTTTCTAGGATGAGTTCATGAACTTAATTGTCAGACCCCATAGACATACATACATACAAACATACCTACACACACACACACACACACACACACACACACACACACAGACATACTCGTACACACACACAGTAGACTGTCAGTTAACTGGCACCCATGGGGATTGGTAGATGCCAGGTAAATGTAAGTAGACTCCCCATTAATCAACACTGTAGCAACCAGCATTCTCAAGCAACCAGCATAATCCCAAGGCAACAAGTTGCTTGAAAGTGCCAGTTGCTTGATCTCAGGTTAACAAGAATCTTACTGTATCTTTTATATTTTCATGCTACCATCGTGTACTGCTTTCCCCCTCCCCCATTTTATTGAGATATAATTGACATTAACTTTGTAAGTTTAAGGTGTACAACATAAAAATTTGATAAATTTGATATAAGTACATATTGTAAAATGATTGCTACAACAAATTTAACATCCATTACCTCACATCTTTACAATATTTCCCTTGTGATGAAAATTATTAAGATCTACTTTCTTAGCAACTTTGAAATATATAATACAGTATTATTAACTACAGTCATCATGTTGTATATTATATTCCCAGAACTTATTTATTTACAAACTGGAAGTTTGTATCTTTTTACCACTTTCACCCAATTCCCCCACTTTCCACTTCCCCGCCTCTGGGCAAATCTGATCTGTTTCTATGAGTCTGTTTTTTTTAGAGTCCACATATAATTGAGATCATACAATATTTGTCTTTCTCATGTATTTCTTTTAAAATAAAAAAAAAGTGATTTCTGTTTTGGAATAAAAAGAAATGGGCTATTATTAACTTTAGATAAAATTCCATATACTTTCAAGATGATTTTTTTTTTATAAAAGAAGAATTTCCCTCCTTAGAAGATTGTGTCTATTGTAGGTCTTACCCAGACAGTATCATCAAACAGTTGTTCTAGTTTCTACAGATGTGCTGTTAAGTCTCACATATGGGGAGAAGAAGGCAGTTGAAATAGAGATGGCTGAAGCATATGAAAAAGTTCCTATGTAAATGAGAAATATCAAATCAAACCTAATGAGAATCTGTGTTGCATCATATCGCCCTGACTTATTCACATGAATGGACAAAAGTTGAGACTCCAAAAATAACATCAAATGTAGATGACTACCCACTTGCAATGCTGAGAAGCCCTGCTCCAGCTTACTTTACTCCACCAACTGCCAGGGATTTCTTTTCCACAATATAGAGAAAAAATCATTTTGTGTTTTTTTTTATTATTTTTTAATATCTAAAATGCCATCACCAATATTCATCTGGGCTATCAGAATCTTCTTTTATAATGCAACACCCATCCCACTCCCAAAGGACAAGGAGATAGTGTTCTGGGTATGCCTATATTCACACATTAGAGTTTATTAAAATCTAGCAGTAAGTTTATTTGTTTTCTTTGTTTTAAACTCAGAGATTCTAAGGTTTCATTCAAAAGTATAGGTGGGAGAACTGGCAGGGCAAGCAAGTTCCTTGGAAATGCTTGGTGGGGAACTGAAGTCTGATCTTGAATATGAATTGTATTGGGTACCAGAAGACAGGAAGAAATGGGCCCAAGAAGGCAGAAGAGAACATAGAAAGGATAATAAGAATGGTTAAAGATAAACTCCACAATTTTTCAAGGCTCTACCTATCTTCAAGCCTCCCAAACCTATTAATTGGATTTTACTTTGATCAGATGCCCAGCGTAAATCATCATATTCAAATAATTTAAAATAAAGAAAAGAAATACTGAATTTCAGTATTCTTCAGCTGGTTGCCTAAGCCTGAATACCCTTAAGTGAATCCAGTGCAATGAATTAAAAAGTAAAAAAATTTACAACCATTTCTTGAGATGAGAAGGAAAAGGGTCTATACCATGCCAAATCATTGGTTTGACTAAATGTTTCCCGCCTGAGATGACCCATAGCTTGAGTGTCATGAAGACACAGCCTCTCTGTTTCTGCTCTGTGCTCAGAGAAGGAACGTTCCATTCCCCACAATTCATGAATTTTAAAAACCATGAACCTTGCTTCACATTCTGGAGGAACACAAGTGTTTTCCTGTCAGAGAGCTGTTTTGAGCATAAATGGCCAAGTAACTGCGATGGTGACAAGGAGAGCCCTTTTCAAACTAAGTCTTTGTTCTGAGCTGGCTGGCGGATCAGGCCTAGGCCTGCCGGTGGGATCTGGACATATGCTTAGGTACAGATAAAGAGCAGGGACTGACTTTACCAACCACCAACTGCCATAACGGCTTTGTCCCTGGAAAATAGCCAGCTATTGAGCCAACTGCCAGTGCCACCATGTTGTCATTAGACAATGAGCCAACAAAATATTCTATGACGGTATTACTGGTTTCCTCTTGTGGTGGAGCGCAATGGCTAAAACCTGTCACTTTTCCATTAGAAGGCATCCCTGAATTCCTGGCACTTTCTGAAGAAATCCTATTAGACCATTTGAATAGTAGCCTTTATCTACACCTTTCCAGAGAGATAATATTTAGATAATATTTATAACCTTTTAATTTCTTTTAATCTATAGCCTTCTAATGACAAAAATAATCTCTCTTAAACTCATAAAGCTCTTCAACAATTCTCCATCGCTCTTTAAATTAACTTCCAAAATCATTACCATGGCTTTTCAGCCCCTGAAATATGTATCACTCGCCCACCTGTCCAGTTGTATCAACTGTCACTCTCCCCCTCACTTTATATTCCTTGAACTCTTTCCCTTCAGTGTTTTTGCATTTGATTCCTGCCTATTTGGAATAATTGTGATTTCCCTTCCACATGTTCACCCCATCTCATCTAACTAAATCTTACATATTTGTTAGGATTTTACTTAAATACCACTTCCTTGGGGAGAACTTTCTTGTTCCCCCTAAACTAGATCTACCGGTTCAGTTTGCATTTAGCACCCTGAATTCAATTACATAAGCACTTCTGACACTCAATTGTAACTGCTCAGTTAAGCAAACAAAAAATGTTCTCTATAAGGGCAAATACTGTGCCTGTCAACACCTCATTAGCCTTCCCATCCAACATAGAAATTACAGATATTTATTGAGAGCATACATTTGAAGAAACAAATTCTAGAATGAAAAAAAAAAGAAGTGATACTTATTGTGTGCCCAATATGGGCCAAGCATTAAGCTAGATATTCATATATCTGCTATTTCATTTAAACTTCATTTAATAAATAAAACTAAGGAAGGTATTATTTTGAATTTGTAGTGAGGAAAGTGAAGCTCAAAGAGATGTAGGGAGCTGGACTGAAGCTATAAGGAGAACATGTCAAATCCAGAATTGACACCCAAGTGTAATTCCAAGCCTTGGTCTTTCTACTTCATGATGCTTCTTCCACTTAGCCCAAATTAACCACAGTCTATTCTTGTTTATTCGTGTCAATGAAAATGCCATATGGCATGATTCAATCAGGCTTCAGGTGATGTTTTGTTCTTTCATTTTTTTTTAAAAAAGGGATTGCTTTTGATGTTCTCAATATCTCCAAAGAAAATAACACGTCACATGCTAGAAAGCCCTTACTGGTGAGCTCTTCCCAGCCAAAAAGCAACAGAGCATTGCAAGGCACAAAACAGAAAGAACACTGGGTAAGCAATCCACAAGACCTGGATTCTAAGGCAAGCACTGGCTTAAGCCTGGTGGATGACATTGACTAAGCTACTTCATGTCTTGAAACCTTGATTCCTCTTATTTGAAAAGAAGAGGGTGGAAACATGAACTAGATTGTATTTATAAGGATCTCTCTAGCTCTCAAGATCTATTGTTCTAATTCAAAGCAGAGCTGGTCTCTACAAACTTGCTGCTGTATACTTGAAACAAGGCATAAATTTTGTGTGGTGTTAAAAGAGCTCTTCAAAGTTCTTCAGTTAGAAAAATCAAAACCTTGTTCTGTTAACGAAGGGCTTAATTAAACAACAAATAATGCCTCCCAAAATGAGTTTGTTTCCTGAAAATTCTCTCCAACTTCTCTATTTCTAAATGTAAAGAACTAAACTCAGAATTTTAATCAGATCCCAAATGGTGCTTACATGCCTTCTTATTATGTATCTCTCTAGAAATGGCTTTGCCTTGGAATTTTTGCACATTGTAAAAAGATTGTCTAGTATCTTAAATGATCAGAACTTGAAGTCCTTCCACTTTAATAATTTTTAATGTATTGTTCAGCTACCCTGATAGGTCTTCTAAAGAAGTATTCTTAAAGATATTTTAAGAATCTCAGAAATGGAAGACATCTCTTTCCATCCTAACTGTTCTCTGTAACAACTGGTATATAGCACCCAGTTTGCTCTCTGTCCTCAAATAAAAATATTTAATCTTGACAATGCACTGTAGAATTGTATGCCTGAAACCTATGTAATTCTTGCTAACAGATGTCGCCCCAAAAAAGTCTAACAATAAAAATGAATTTTAAAAAATTTAGTCTTCCTCTACTGCAAAATGAGAACAATACCAGCTCTAGAGTTATTGGGAAAATAGATTTCAAAATGTTTGTGAAAGCAAATACAAATGAAGGGCAAGTCCCAAAGGGCTACTCAAAGGGCAAGTCTTTGTTATGTTGTTTCTGGGTCTTCTACCCATAAGTTCTATAATACCATAAGTTCAAATTTCTCTTGGAAAGAACATTACCTTAGAATCAGAAGACGCAGATGTAGACTGGGCTCTGATACACCCTAGCTGTAAGGTCTTGGGAAAATAGTTATCATTCTTAAGGCTCTATTCCTCTTTATATATGGATGAATATAATATAATAATGCCATGCTGACCAAATGTGCATAGCACTGGAAGATTTGGCTTAGGTGCTCACTAACCAAATCAGAATCCCAAAGGATCTTGACAAGTTAGAATCATGAACCAGATATCTAAAAAGTTTATCTAATAGAGACAAAGTCCTATATTCATGGCCTAAAAGCAAACAACAAATAAAAAGGAAATGTGCAATTGCAAGAAAATATGAATGGAGGGACAGTGAAAAGAATTGGAGATTGGAAGCAAAATACAAGTCAATTGTACACTGTGGTTACCCCAAAGTGTGGGCTTCCATATCAGTGAGGAGTCTCCTCTTCCACATACAAGCAAGCAGCATTGCTTAATTGGACTTCTGCATGATGAGCATCCCCTTCTTCCAACCCTCCCCCCATCAGCCAGGTTTGTCATCTCATCTCCATCACAGAGTTGTGGACTTCTTACATGGTTCTTGTAAACACACGAGCTTATCTCTCTTAGGTAAATCTCTTTAGATTTGATTCATTTGGTTCATTATTTAAGATTGTCAAGATCTTTAGAGATTTCGATTTAGTCACAGGCTCTTTTCCTCCGGATGTTGATGGGATCTCCAACCATAGCTCATGTGGAAGGGCTAGAAGAGTGGAAGCTACATAATGCCAGGTTTTAAATATACTATATTTATTATGTATGTATTTTATGCATAATAATTATTATATATAATATAAATAGATTATTATATTTTATACTTAATAAATTTAATAATTATTATATTATATCTTTCTTGCAACTAAGAAATAGAGATTGGCCATACTGGTACATTTCCCAAGGTAACTACTTCTCCAGTCAACAAGGCTTATTATTTCATGAAAACTTTTAAAAAAGAATTAGAGTGCTCTGGGTAATTCAGGTATTTGGCAGATCTTGTCTTGTTTCCAGGAAGGGGAACTTGAGATAAACATGTGTGCATATATAGGAACAAAAATTTAGTGAAATCTCAAAAGGTAAAAGATAAAAATAACTCCTCCAAACCATATTTAGCATAAAAGACAAGTTTTGGTAAATTAAGGGGAAAAATTGCAAAGATAAAATAATAAAGATGCATACCTCCAAATGTTAACCAGTGAGCCAGAATGGGCGGAATTATGCTTTGTTTCAATTTTTCATTTTACTCATATGTATTATAAATTTTTGTGATAGGAAAACCAATAACATTTTGTTTCTTAAAAAGATTCATACATCAACTATGTTCAGGCCTAATTCCCAGGCTTAGTATCTGCTCTATTTCTCACAAGAGGAAAGACAATATTTCTACTGTTGATTCAGTGAATGCCCAAGATGAATTCTGACTGACTGGAACAGGAGAATTTTAAGCAGCCCTAGTGCACTGTCTTAACAATTAAGTCAATCCCTCTCATGGGCTGTACCCCCAGTCTCACCTCACTTCTTTTTCTGGATACCACCTCATTCCCAAGCCCCAGAGTCCTCCTGCCTACATGAGTTAATTTGTTCCCTCAAGCTTCTATATGTTGTCTGTGTTACTCTGGACAAACCCCAACACAAGGGCTAGAGTCCTACCCACAAATCCTAGCTCAGTGAGAGCAGTTCTGGTGCTTTTTCCTGCCTGGACTTGCCATTGGGACACTCCAACATCTGCAGTGTGGTCCTCCTTTCTTACCTCTTGTTGGGATCCACCAGATACTGGACTATTGCTACAGTCTTCCAACTGACCCCTTGCCTTGTTTTTCTGACCACCCACCAGTGCACTGTGGCCAAAGTTATCTTTATAAAACATAGAAACCACTCTATTATACCCCTCTTAATGCTTTTCAGTGGCTCCCCATTTCTAATAAAATAAATTTCAGATCTGTTGCCTGGCTCAAGTTCCCTTTAGGACATGATCATTTGTTGCAAAAGTACAGGCCATCTCTTAGTCCTTCTGTAACTTGCACAATAAATCTAGACAGAACTGAACTATGTTTCCTTGAATGCTCAGCTCTGCCTGTCTGTTTGCAATTTTCTAGCCACAACCAGATGTGGGTCTGTTTTAGACCCCTTCTAGTCCAGCCTCCATGGGAAAATTCCTGGGTCCTGCTCCCTTCCCTCCTGTAGGATCTCTGCTATTTTTAAGATGTGACTGTATAACTTCTATTCATCCTTCTCTTCTTAGGCTTAGAAGGGTGGCTGAAGTGTCCTGAAGCAGGAAGAATTAATCTAGAAAGAATTTGCAAAACTCAGGCTCCACAGGCTTACCATCTGCCCAACTGCACAGGGCTGTGGGCTCAGAAGGACCCTGTGCTCGATTTAATGTTTTGTTTTCCCATCTTGATAATTTTTAATAATTTTATCTTTGAACTTCTGATGTAATTGAAGTCTGATAGAATAACCATGAGATACACACATGTATGTCTGCCACTGTTTCTTGCTGCTGCATTCACATATAGCATTTGTGATGTTTTATGACAGTGGTTCCCAACCTTTTTCCACTTATGTACCTCTTTTAAACTCATTTCTATACATTGCACCCCTTGTTTTTAAAACAGGTGTTTTCAAATACTGACACTTTTGTTCAGTGCCTATTTTAATGTAAAATAGTAGAAAGGAGGTAACAAGTTAGAAAAGAGAAATTACTACAGTAAAAGTACAAACCACAGATTTAATTTTACAATATTTGTAACAGTTAAATATTTATAATGATGATCAAGTATTTAACAAACTTTCAATTTATTATTAATAATAATATTTATTTCTGTTCTCTGAAAAGTCTATAATAATTGTTATGCAGATCACTAGCCAGTTGAAACATTGTTAGTGAGATCCTGCAGCTTGCCTTGATGCACTTAGTTTCTTGAAATCAGGCTCAAAAGATGCAAATAGTCTTAAGCCTGGATGTGCATTAAGCTTATTGTGGTACTACTTTTTATGAAGGTGTAAGAAGACAAAGCTCTCTCCACTAGTTCAGTGTTAGTAAATGACAAGAGGTATATGAGTGCCTTTTCACTGAGCTGTTCGTATTCCTCACTGACATCTACCCAGAAGGTAATAGATGCTTTCTTTTAGAATCAGAATTTAAAGAAAAATTGGTTGAAAGTTTGATTAACTGCTCTTTTTCATTGATAGTTTAGCTTCTTTAATGAATTCTTTATTGAAGCAATCTGCAATCCAGTTGTTTTCATTTCCACATTGAGGTAAGTACACTTTAAGACCTTCCCAGTGACTTACAATATTCTTTTTCACATTTTCAGATAGGTGCAAGTCATTCTTAGATAAGAAGTGGTGTAGTTTCAAAAACTTCAGGTTGACCTCTTTCAATACACGCTTTCCAAAAGTCCACTTTTTAAATCATTGACTCAATTTTGTTGGTTACTTTGAATATAGTGATTGAGCTGTTTTGAAGTCCCAAGTTGAGTTTGTTCATTTCTAGAAAAATATCTGATAAATATGCAAGATTTTGAAGCTAATCACTGTCCTGAAACTTTGGAGCAAGAGGGAAATGATGGTCTTCAAAAAAATAGTTGGACTTCATGTCTAAGTTCAAACATCCATATAGGTATTTTGCCACAAGATAGCTGCCTCCATATGCTAAAGTAATGTGCTGTGAATGCTGTTCATTTCTTCACACAGCACTTTGAACAATCTGAAGTTCCATGATTGTGACATAATAATATTTACAAATTATACAGCCTCATCAAGGACATCTTTCAGTTCAGTAGGAAGAGGCTTGGGTGTAAGACTTTGTCTACAAATGCAGCAGTGACTCTGTGGTACATGGGAAGTTACTTCTTTAATTCAGCTGTGTAGGCCTATAAAACAACCTGGCATAGGTTTGCCTCTGTCAGTGTACACATCATAACAGTTTGACCAACTAATGTCCTTTTCAATGAAATAACCATTGATTTCATTAAAAAATATCTTCGCTTGTGGTACATTCTGTCAATGGGTAACAAAGTAACAGGTTTTCCCCAATTTCATTTCCTACCAGGTACCTTGTGATGATGTGCAAAATAGATAAATCAGCAACATCTACACTTTCATCAACGTGGATAGAAAAGAATTCACTTATTTCTAATTCTATATGCTGCCACAGCTGCAACATCATCAGACTTTTCCTGCATTTGTCGAGACATTGTATTGTTTGATAAAGAGATGGCATTGATTTTGCAGACATTTTTCTTCCCCAAACACGGTATCAAAAGACATCCTTAATACAAGGAGAAATTAAATCTTCAGTTAAGGTGTGGTTTTTACATTTAGCTATGCAATAAGCAATATGGTATGAAGATGCAACTGCATTCTCATTTTCTTGCCTGACATTGTGTATGAAGTAACAGTTGGATGCTTTTCTAAGTGCTAAAAATAATGTATTTCTTTGTTTTTATACATAGGATGTATAAGGGGGTTTCATGCAACTGTTGGATAATAGTTCCCCCCACACAACACACAAAGGCTCAGGACAGTCATCATCCCCTACAAATGAAAACCCGTATTTAATATTCATCAGAGTGTTTCCTTTTCTTCCGTGTAGTATCTGAGGCTCGCTCCTTTTTACTATCTCCTGGGTGTACTTGTAGCTGTGGACACATGTTGAAACATACTTGGCGATGGGTTATAATCCACATCGAGTTTTGGTTTTATAAGCATTCCTGTTTTCTACCACTGATCCATAACTGACACACTTAAAAATCACTGATAATAATAACTGAAACTATGTTAAACATTAAATAAAGAAAACTACTTGAAAATAAATCACAATTAAAGACAACACACTTACTTTTACTCAGTCAACAACTAAACGGATCAAACAGTCTGGCTACAGATGTATTTATATGTTTGGGGAAGTTTTAGAAACACTGCAAATGGATTGTTCTGAAACTGTGTGTAAGGATTGGTAGAAGATTGATTTGGGGGAAGGGTGCATAGCCATACCCTCATCAGTCATCATTAGCTAATGTGATCTAATTTTGAAGTGTCTCCATTAAAGATGATTCAAACTTAACATTTATTATTCTATAACTAATAATTTGCATTTTTAAAACTTTACTTGTTTTTTCACCATTACTGATTATTTTTGCATACCCCTGAATGGCCCCCAGGAGGTACCCATATGACCACTTGAGAAAAAATGTTCTGTGAGTACAGAACTCTGGCACATCTATGTGCATGCAAGTCTAGCAAGACTCAAAGTGAGCACAAGGTGAGCATGCTACATCTACAGTTGAGTAAACAGAACTTAGAGAGGCTACTCTCCATTTGAACCAGGATTTGCTTTGAATATAGAAAGAAGACAATGACACTGTGAGAAATATGAACTACTAAGGACCCCATCATATCCTTCCTTATTTGTGTTACTTTCCTGGATTAGCCAATCACTTATTCTGAAAATAAAAGAAAAGGGAAAGACAGGACAACTCTTAACTCCTTTTCCTTTAAGTTCTTCCTACTGTACCAGGTAGAGAGTGTTGGTAGAATGTGCACATATCAAGGAGTGAAATTAAAAAGCTGAGTTAGTTTTGTGCAGTGTTTCCACTGTTCTGGTAAGACTAGAATTCATGAGCTATGAAATACAAATTCTGTAATTGCATGGATTCTGCATATGAGTTAAAAGCTCTTATGTTTGCATTTAAAATGGCATTGCATGATGCAAAGACAAATGGTAAAATTTATACTAAAATGTATATTTTTAATGTTTCATTACTTAGAATGACATGAAAGAGCACATTTAAAACACTAAGACAAATCAAGAGAGAGACTACAGAAAAAAGGAGAAAGCTTTATATTTTAGTGCCTTTGAAGCACATTTCCTTGCTTTTTAAACAAGAGTCTTGTACTTTCATTTCACTGGGTCCTGCAAATTATGTCACTGGACATTCATAGAGAAAAAGGAACCACTTACTATCTTGATTACCACCGAACTCCAAATTATACTTGTAAAGGTGGATATGAGGAAAGGAAGCCTTATTGAGTGCCTACTGTGTGTTTTGTTTTGGTCTTATTAAATCCTAAATTTTCAATTCCCAAAGTGGAATTAAAAACAGTATTTCCCCCTCTAATCCAGGAGGGGATTTTATCGATGAAACACAGCCTTGACAGAAATGAACCAACATCACCATCACGCAAACCTTAAGGACTACAGACTTCGTCACTCCAGGCAGTACATGCTGATGGAGGTGGGCAGGAAGGGCACCTTTTGAGGACAGGTTAGGAAAGCGACAGCTTATCCACCAGCAGCTTCCAGCAGCTATATATGTCACCAACCATAAGAGCCAGAGGATACATCTTGCTGTGGCAGGCTATCCCAGAGAGAGGGCCAAGGAGTGTAACCAGGACACTCATGGAAAGTAGTTAGGCATTCCATGTATAGAAACCCTCCAATATAAAAAAAAGAAAGAAAGAAAGAAATCACACAGCATTTGCACTTACTACTGGACCTTAGAAAGTTGCTTCAAGGAAGGCTCCTATTTTCAAATAATTCAAAAGATTGTCAAATAATCCACAGAACAAAATCTTGTTGCAAATGATATTTGCTTGAAGGGTCTTAGAACTGTGAAAATAGATGATTTTGCTAGAGAACTATAAAAGATAGAGTAAAAAATGGGAAAGATGTTATAGTTATAATTGCTTATCTAACTCTTGAAGGAGCCTTGTGCTCTTATCCTTATTTCACCCATGGTTCTTCCTGCCCCACCGCTGTGGCAGTTACCTTGTGATGGTAGGACTCCACTGCCCTCCCCCAGCCTCTGCTGGGCAGTGACTTCCCAGTCACTGGCCTTCTACAGCGACTGGTACTAGTAGCATTACATAAATGTTTGCAGAAGGCAAAAATGTACCAGGAAGAAAAAACCAAGTTGGATTATTAAATGCCACATCTCAGAACTAGTCATTACCCCCAAGAAAGAAGCTTCTGTGTTTCCTGAGTTCCAAGCACATGAAAGCGTGGGGTTCTGTGATTTATGAATTTTAAAATGCTGCTTGATTACCTGAATCTGGACTTCCTGGGAGCCGTGATGGGACCTGGGCAATGCAGAACTGCTCTCAGACATAACTGACCTCACATTGCGTTAGATACGTAGGGTGAGTGCTCGACAGCTTCCACACGCTGGGGTCTGCACCAGTGGTTTCCCACCCCAATTGCATTTCAGTCACTTGGAAAAGGTTGGAGTTCTCAAAACCTACCGAAGACCTACTGAATTAAGAATCTGGGAGTGACAGGGAAAATTTTAAAGCCCTTCCACATGATCCTAATGTAGCTAGATGCACCAATCAGCATTTAGTAATCACTGCTACAGGGTAACAAACTGTTGAAGTTGCATATGTTTCTGAGACCCAACTCTACACAAGAATCTATTTGCATTACATAAATGTTATGCAAAACCCCTGGCCAAATTCTCTTTCTGGCATCTGAAAAAAGACTTCTTACCACTTAGTGTGAAGTGAAATTAATTTTCCTTACCTGGGGGTAAACTTGAAATTTTCAAACTGTGACTACTGAGCAATTGGCACCGTAAGTGTGCACCTTTTTGATACATTTCACAAAGTGCAGTCAATGAAACAGGTAGAGGGAAGGCACGTCATATAAGAAATCTCTGCCCAAATGCATACCTGTCTTTTTTAAGTTTGCTACTGAAGTACAGAGAAGGACCTGTGTGGTGGAAACGCCTCAGCGATATTGCCTTCTGATTAGACACCATCACTGCCAAGTATGTCTGCTCCAATCACAGTTATAAAATGACTTGGAACAACTGTCCTCCTCTGAAGCAAGTGTTATGATGGGCAAAACTCTCCGTGTCGTACACACTATGCTATCCACCCCTGCAAAAAGAAAGATGGAACGCGCTGGTAGTCAATTTTGGCTATCCTAAAACTTCCACCTCATAGGGTAGTTTAAAAGAACCACTATTAAGGCTAGCACAGAAAGGACTTCCAAACAGTTATTGACCTGTCCCTGAAAGAATACCTCACACAGGCCCAGTCTGAGGCCCTAAAGACATCTAGGCCTGCTCAGAGATGCCAAGCCTACACATGGCATCTGCTCCCAGGCATTCCTTTCTTGGAGAACTATGCCCTCTTCCTGTTCTGTGTGCTTCCTGGCGAGGCTGTCAATCCAAGTGGTTCATCTCCCCCACTGCAAGGACAGGAATGACAACTCTGTTGACAGCAGAGCCCCCCTGCCTCCTAGGTGAGTGATCACACACACAAAGCAGGCTATTATAGAAAATGTAAATAATACTCAAAGGTTAAAAACATAACTTATCTGCACTTTTCAGAGAAAACAAGAGTTGTCCATTTATCGTTCATCCCTCTCAACACCCACATGCATGCACACATGCATAAATGCACACACATGTGCGCACACTTAAATATACCATTTTGTAATTCATTTTTTCACATAGCAATATTCTTGAGCATTTTTCCGTGTGGTGCAATATTCTTCTGCAACTTGCTATTTATTATCTGCAACAGTATTCTTTAATATAGTTGTTCCACCCCATTCCCTATCATTGGATATTTGCATTGTTTCTAACTTTTCACTAATAAAATAATGCTTTGATTGGTATCTCTGCTTGATCTTCAATGCAAATCCTGTCTGCTTCTGACATAAGATACTATTCTTGGTCATTTACCATTTTGCAAAACTGATTTTCAAATCTTTTTTGGAACGCTGACCCCCTAAATCAGCCCTCTGCAAAGAAGAAGGAACGCTCCCGGTTTTAAAAAAAAGGGGGAGTTTCAATCAAGCCTAATTAATCCCCAAATTTCTCCTGCCATAGTACTGAAGGAAATCATAATGTTCTTGTAAAACAAACAGAATCTTGGCTTCTTTTTTAGGGTGAGAGCAAGTGTGGATGTAAAGAAAAGGGGGTATACCAAATTATAGTATATATACATTTCCTTTTTACCTTTAATGAAGAAGAACAACTTTCATCTATTTTGGAATATAAGGGCAAGCCTTCTTTATGTTTGAGCTATCTAAGATGAACCTAAGATTATAATAATGCTCTGAACTCTACTGAGTTCTCCAAATTCTCCTGCATCGCACACATGCTCTCTCTAGACTGTGCAAGGGTACCACCTTGTGGCTGACACAGAAGACACAGGAGACATGCAGCTCTCCCGTGTGCGAGGGTATGATAGATACAAACTGTTGATATCAATAATAGTACTTGCAAGCCCCCCTTTAAGGGGATGTTTGCTTCTATAGTAATAGAACATACACATCATTGTTGTTTGACTTTTTAAAAAATGTGGGCACATAAGGCAAATACTCAGAGAGTTTCCATTTCCCAACTGATAACATTCTGGCATGAGTGGGACAGTTTCAGAATCTTCTAGAACACTAATACTTGAGAGAAAAATTACTATATGAGTATTTAGCTCTCTTATTGTGACAGTAAGTCATTCATAAGAAATTTTGGGGGGTTATAAAGGTCACAAGAGCGAGTGTTAGAATAATCAGGTTCTAGTCCTAGGCACATGAGTTTCAATGACCTTGGATTACTTACCATCTCAGTCTCTGATTCTTCATTTAGAAAATGAAGAGAGCTCCTGAGCTGTGGGCTTCACAGGGATGTAAAGTGGCATATGGGAAAGGTACTGAAATATGTTAAAACACCAGACAGAATAGAAAGCCTTATTATTGTTGTTCAGAACAGTTAAATTAGCCATCTGGATTTTTTTATTTAAAAAAATAGGTTAGCCTTGCTCCTTAAATATTCTTGGACATGATCCTAGTGGAAGAGACACTATTCCTGAAGAAGGGGCAAAGGTTTCCTCTTAGGGGAAAGTTTTAGGAGACAAAGGGGTCAGTAGAGAAAGGTTCAGAAAGAAAAATTAATCCATCTTTTCAGGTGTCAAGCATATAAGCACCAGGAGGATCCAAGAAGAACTTTCAGAGGCTGAAGATACTTTTTCTAAGTAAAGCCTTTGAAAAAGCAATGGATCATGATGTTCAGTTTAAAATGTTGGATCTTTATGCTCTCTTTCTAAGCAACAGAGCAAAGAAATCACAAAAGAAAAGACTAACTAACATATTTCTCTCTCTTTATAATTAAACTTCATAAGCCAAAGGTCCAAACACAAGTCTAAAAGACAAACAAACTTGATTTTTGCAAGCCATCTGAAACAAAGGGTAACAGGACTCATGTAATTGGTTTGTTTAGTCCTAATATGTCAAATAGTGTGAATGTAAATAATATGCCTTATAAAAGAAGAAATACAATCTTTAAGTCACATGAAAAAGAGGCTCAAGTTTTTGTATTCAAATAAATACAACGTTAAAACTATTAATGCTTTTTCTGAAAAAAATACTTAACATATATGAAAAAGAGTTTTAATGAGAAGACTCAGCACTGGAAAAGGTGTTGCTACACTCATGAATTCCTGGTAGAAGAGTATATAGGTACCATCTTTCTGGAAAGCAGTTTGGTGATGTGCATCAAGATGCTTACAAATGCACATTCTTTGATCCATTGTTTTCATTGCAATGAATAAGAATGCGGGCTCTGAGCCAAGTCACCCGAAATTGTCCTTCAGCTGCACTGCTTACTAGCCAAACAAGTGGGCAGGAAATTGCCTCAGATTCCTCATCTATAAAAGGAAGTAATAATGTTACCTAGCTCACAAAGTAGTATGAAGAATCAGTAAATGAAAGCCATCTAGAATATACCTGGTTATTCATGAGATGGTATTAATATTATTGTTATTTTCATTATTAGAAGAATCTAGCAATAATCTGGAAGTTGCATTCATTTAGGAAATATGTACTGAACAGTATTTTTGGTTGGGCAATGGAGAACGAAACAGTCATGCTCTCTGAACTAAGGAGCTCAGATATAGGTATAAAAGTATGCTCTTAGATGTACATTTCAATAATATTTATAGTAACTCCGATTGAAAATGACACCAATATTCAAAAATACATATCTATAAAGCAAAAGATTGTATAGCATACTTTGGATTACTCTACAGTCAGTAAAACTTAAGTTTAAGAGGTTTAATTTCTTCTTCTAGAAAATGAGAACATTACAACATCATTAAGAGGATCAGAAGAGTCATGAATATGAGAAGGCTTTGGAAATAGCAAAGTAATATGCAAATGCTATTATTATTATTAGGGTCTGTAGAAGCTCTATTATAAAATAATTTTAATGAACATTTACTATGTGCCATACTTACTCTACACATATTAGCTCATTTAATTCCCAGTTGCCAGGTTTAGAAAACAAAAATACACAATGCCAATGAAATTTGAATTTCAGATAAACAATTAATTTTTCAGTAAAAGTATGTCTGAAACACAGTTATTTGTTATTTATTTATTTGTTAGTTATCAGAAACATTTTAAATGTACTTAAAATTTGTTTATTTTAAATTAAAATTTAACTGGGCATCCTATATTTTATTTAGCAACCCCAGATCAATCCTATGAAATAGAAACAATAATTGCGGGTGTGAGTGTGGGTGCACGCACATGCATGGGAGAACGAGAGAGAGAGAGAACCAAAGAGAGAAAGACTGATTCTGTTTTGGGTAGTGCAATGGGAGGTCACCCACCATTCTTACTATGGACCACACAGAGGAGAAAGCGTTAAATCAAGAGGCAGGATGAGAAAGGCAGACATTATTTCCAGGTTCTCACTGCTGTTATTGTTATTTAAAATGTTATAATTTATCAGAATACATTAAGTGCAAATTCAAATACTAAAGATAAAAACATGTTGCAAAACCTAATCTAAATGACTTTGGAATTATCAGCCATTTTGGAAGATTGATAACATTGGTCCCTTCTTTTAATGCAAATAATTCAGAGGTGGGAGACTAAACATGTAAATGCTTATGCGCATAAGCTGTTTTGAGGTGATGAGATTTCAGGGTCTGGGAGCTAAACCTCGAGTTGTTTCATTTCTATTGGATCGTTTTCTGCTATTTCAGTGGACCTTGAAATTATCATGACTGTTTGCTTCACTTCAGTGTGTACCATCCTTTCTCATTTGCCATCAGCAACACTCAGGGAATAAACTGTGTTAATTCACAGTGGCCGTAGTGATGAGAGAAGTATTTTCAAGTATTTTTTTGCACTTGAAGAAAAGATGTCATTTTATATTTGCAAAAGGTGGGTACAAAAAAAGGGGGCCAATATTCAATATTCAATATATGCCATAGTGCATTGCGAAGGATGGAAGCAAGTCTGTGTGTATGTGTCTTTTAGCACAGATACCAACCCTAAAACAAGGAGATCTGAACTGGGAGAAGACCCAGTGAAATGATCCCAGGAGGTTTTGATTCTGATCTCAGCTCTACGAGTATTAATAAATAGCTGTGTCACCTTCCACTAGTCCCTTACTCTTTCCAAGCTTCATGTTCACCCTCTGTACCCTGACATCAATACCTGCTGACCTCCAGACTGTGGCTAAGTGAGACTAAGGGTTACTGGAGTTTCAGGAGTTCCACCTAACAGGCCTATACATGGACTTATTTACTGATGACTCACTTACTCTGAGCTCTAGCACTGGGACAACAGCTCTAAAGGCTCCAGCAACATACATAGAGGAACTGAATTGTCTGGCTTGAGGGCAAGGGCTGGAGGGAGGGGTAGCTTTCTCCCAGACAGGCAAAATCCACTGTTTCTTACTGAGCCCTCTGCTCTCCTGGTGTGCAGATGCAATTAGCGGCCATATCTGAATCTCTGTCAACTTGCCCTCATGATTCTCTGACACTCTGCCCTACTCAAATTTCAGGCCTTCTCAAACCACTTCCAGTGGCTTTTCCATACAAAGAGCCTGTCTTGGTTCATGCTGTGGACTTTCCTAAAATCTCTCAAAAGTTCACAAAATCCAAACAAGCAGCATCTGGCCTGGACATGCCACATACCTGTTGCTGAGCAGCCCCAAGCCTGGCATTGGCAGCAGCCAACCTCAGTTCAAGGCATGGCCTCTCCCAGGTACTTCCAAGCTCAGCATGGGTGGCAGCCATCTGAGGATTGCTTTGTGGCTCATGCCAGGTGATCCCAGACAGGGCACAGGCTGCAGCTGAACTTGGCCTGTGGTTGGGCCCCTCCCAGAAAGCCCCAGGCCAGCACACCTGGTGACTGGAATCAAATTGAGTCAGCACACTACCTCTGTGGATGACATAACCAAAGGGCAGATTGGACAGGCACCAGAGCCCTGCTAGAATGAACCCTACTCCACAGGGTCAGCTCCTACACAACAGTTCCTCTACTGTAGTCACAGCCAGTCCTTACAACCAATCAGCCTAAGGATCAATGACTCCTACCAATGTGCAAACAACAACCAAGTCTCAACCAAAACAGGTGGGTACACACGACCTACCCAAGGGACACACCTCAAGCACCCAGCTCAGGTGACTAAGGAGACTGTGCCTTTGGACACTACTACAGAAGGCTACTCTCCTAAGACTGGGAGACATTGCATTTCTACCTAATATATAGAAATAAACACAGGGAGGCAGCTAAAATGAGGATATAAAGAAATATATCCCAAATCAAAAAACAGAACAAAGCTCCAGAAAAAGAACTAAATAAAATGAAGATAAGCAATCTACCAAATGCAGCATTCAAAACACTGGTTATAAGGATGCTCAATGATCTCAGTGAGAAGTTCAACAAAGGGATAGAGGACATAAAAATAGAAATAAAATACATAAAAAGGAACCAGTCTGAAATGAAGAATAGTATAGGTAAAATTAAGAATACCTTAGAGGAAATCAACATTGATTAGATAAAATAAAGAATCGAGTCAGCAACTTATAGAATAAGGTACCAGCAAACAACCAGTCACAACAGAAAAAAAAAAAAAAAAAAAGAAATTCCAGAAAAGTGTGGATAGTTTAAGGGGCCTCTGAGAAAACATCAAGCATACCAACATTTGCATCATAAGGGTACTAGAAAGAGAAGAGGGAGAGAAACAAACTGAAAGCCTATTTGAAAAAATGATGAAAAACTTTTCTAACATTGAAAGAAATAGACATACAAGCCCAGAAAGCACAGAGAATCCCAAACAAGATGAACCACAAAAAGACCCAAATCAAGACACACCATAATTAAAATGTCAAGGGTTAAAGACAAAAAAAGAATCTTAAAAGCAGCAAGAAAAAAGCAGTTAGTTATCTACAAGGGAGCTCCCATAAAACTGTCAGCTGATTTCTCAACAGAAACTTTGCAGGCCAAAAGGACTGGCACAGAATATTTAAAGTGATGTAAAACAAGGACCTACACCCAAGATTATTCTACTTAGCAATGGAAAGACAGATAAAGAGCTTCCCAAACAAGAAAAAGCAAAAGGAGTTCATTACCACCAAATCAGTATTACAAGAAATATTAAAGGATTTCTTTAAGAAGAAGAAAAAGAGATAAAAAATATAAATAATAAAATGGCAATAACTATATATCTAACAACAATGACTTTAAATGTAAATGATTAGATGATACTATCAAAAGACATATGGGGTCTAATCATTTAAGTTCAAGAATTCATCCTAGAAAAAGTGCTACATACCTCATTGCTGAGTATCACTATGGTCGCCTTCAAAGTACTCCCCTTGGGAAGCTGTGCACCGATGCCAGGGCCTAGTCGACCTTTCAAAGCAATTTTGGAACTCTTTTTCTGGAATGGCCATCAGAGCTGTCATTGTTTTATATGTGATGTCCTGAATATCATCAAAATGTCTTCTTTTCAATATGTCCTTTACCTTTGGATAAAGAAAAAAGTCATTGGGGGTCAGATCAGGTGAGTAGGGAGGGTATTCAAATTCAGTTATTTGTGCACTGGCTAAAAACTCCCTCACAGACAGTGTGAGCTGCTGCATTGTCATCATGCAAGAGCCATGAATTGCTGGAGAAAAGTGCAGGTCATTTTTGTCTAACTTTTCCACGCAGCCTTTTCAGCACTTCCAAATAGTAAACTTGGTTGACTGTTTGTCCTGTTGGTACAATCCCTCTGATATCAAAAAGGGTTAGCAACATCTTTTGGACTTTGATTTGGACTGACAGAACATTTTTGGTAGTGAAGAATTGGCCGACTTCCACTGTGAACTTTGACACTGTGTTTCAGTGTCGTACTGGTACACCCATGTTTTATACCAGTGGTAACACACCACAAAACGTCTTGCCTCTCCAAAAGGTCTTGGCAAACTCGACTCTGCTTTGCTTTTGTTCATCAGTGAGCTCCTTCGGGACCATTTTTGCACACACCTTTCTCATGCTAAGATTTTCAGTTAAGATTTTTCTAACTGTTTCTCTATCAGTATTTACTTGGTCTGCTATGCTTCTCACAGTCAGTTGACAATTTTGACAGACAATTTAACAAATTTTTGCAGTTTTCGTCAGTTCCCCCCATTATTGGCTGCCCTGACCTCTCTTTATCAGTAACACTTTCTCTCCCCCAAAATGTTTAATCCATTTGTACACTGCTCTTTTCTTCATGGCATTATCCCCATAAACTTAGACTAACTTGTCCATGATTTTACTGCCACTCTTGCCAAGTTTAACAAGAAATTTAATGTTTGTTTATTCCTCTAATTCAAGCTCTCACATTCTTGCAGTGCCACACAAAAACATGCAACAACAATAATGAATGGCATGCAGCAGGACACTGCCACACATTGACATAAACACAGCTATGGGGCACAGATATACCAAGGTTATTAAACCTCACTGAATTGTTTATATAGTGCTGGCAGCACATAAGTGTCTGGTGGCAAGTTTGCAAACTTAATTGTCAGACCTCATTTGGTGGTTGAGTATATAAGAAAACAAGACTCATACATATGCTGCCCACAAGAGACTCCTTAAGAATGAAAGACACACAGATTGAAAGTGAATGAATGGAAAAAGATATTTCATAAAAATGGAAATTAAAAAGAAAAAGCTGGAGTAGCAATACCTCTATCAGACAAAATACTTTAAAACAAAGGCTTTAACAAGAGACAATGAAGAATCCAGTAATCTCACTTCTGGGTGTTTATCTGAAGAAACTCAAAATACTACTTTGAAGGGACATGTGCATCTTTATTTGTAATAACCAAGATATACAGGTAACCTGAATGTCCATCAATGGATAAATGCATAAAGAAAATGGTGGTACATATATACAATCAATATTACTCAGCCATAAAAAAGAATGAAATCTTGTCATCTGCAGCAACATGGATGGACCTAGAGGGTATTGTGCTGAGTGGAATAAGTGAGACAGAAAAAGACAAATTCATGACTTATATATAGACTCTAAAGAACAAAACAATGAACAAACAAAACAGAAACAAATCCAAAGATACAGAGAACATTTCAATGGTGGCCAGATATGAGGGGTTTTGGGGAGATGTGTAAAAAGTGGGAAGGAATTAAGAAGTTAAAATTGGCAGTTACAAAATATTTGTGGACTTGTAATGTATAGCATAAGGAATATAGTCAGTAATATTGTAATAATTATGTATGGTGTCAGATGGGTACTAGATTTATCAGGGTGATCACTTCACAAGTTACGTAAATGTCTAATCACTATGTTGTACACCTGAAACTAATGTAATATTGTATATCAATTGTAATTGAAAAGAATAGAATAACTTTTAGAAAAAGAAAAAGAATGCGCTCTCCTTTATAGAAATATTATGGGGCAAGTTTTCAAACCTAAAAGGCATCTTGGCTGCACGCTAGTAGGAGAAGAAAGATTATAACTGATTCAAAATGAAAATGATTTTAGAAATAAGGGGGGGTGTGCAAATTTCAAATCATTACTGCCCATCTTGGAACTCTGATAATAAGACAGTATTCTGTTAAAGACAACAGTATTTTCACAATCACTGAAGGAGCTGAGAATAGAAATGTCAGAGCTGAAGACAAAGGTCTTTATCAGTGCATTTCACTTCCATGTGATCAGTATCATTCTAGGAACTTGTTAAACATGGAAATTTCTGGGCCACACACCAGAAATTATAAATTAATAAAACTAGAGTTGGCCAAGGACTCCGTACATTTAAAAGCTTCCTGGGTGATTCAAAAGCAGATGGTCTATTCAGGACACTTTAAGAAACATTGGTCATATATGTATGTATATGATTTTTAAAGATTTTAAATAAAGTAAGAAGAAACTGGTTGAAATATAAAAGTGGACTTGATTCAATATAAAAATCTGATACAGGAGAAACAAGACCCTCCTAAGAGCAGGGTGAGGAGAAAGGGTTCGCAGCAGTCTGGTCTCTCAAAACGTCTCTAAGGTTGATCTACAAGAGCCAGTTGAGGAAGATGGTTGAAGAAAATGAACAAACCCAAGAATGAAAGAGGTGGTCTAAAACTGAAAGGAAAACAGGAAGACAGACAGACACGGCCACAGGATAAACAGTCTTTGGGATGGTAGCATGGTTGAGACCTACAAAAATGGGAAAGGTTCAGGAAAGTCACTGGTCAGAGGGGAAAAACCTACTCATCAAAAAGAACTGAAAAGCCAAGTGACTGAAACAATAGTAAAACTATAACTGTCTTTATATTTCTAAGAAAATTATATCTAATGTTCATGGAAAGTTTATTGGTGAGAAATAAAAATATGTTCAACACAAAATTATCTTTTAAAAATACCCTATAAGAATTTTAGAATAGGAGATGTAAAGGTAATTTGAAAAGTATAAAGAAAAAACGGTATGGTTGTTACTTGTAGTATTTTTTGCAACCATAAAATTCATTCACTGCCTGCCTGGCTTGGAAGCTAGCTAAGGAAAGCTATATGGCACTGTCACTGGATCCCCAGTGCCTACCACAGTGTGTGGCATGTAATAGGCACTAAATGAATGGAGGGATGGATGGAGGGATGGATGGATGGATGGAGGGAGGGATAGAGGGATGGATGGAGGGGTGGAGGGATGGATGGAGGGATGGATGGAGGGTTGGAGGGATGGAGGGATGGATGGAGGGATGGAGGGAGGGATGGAGGGATGGAGGGAGGGATGGAGGGAGGGATGGAGGGATGGAGGGAGGGATGGAGGGAGGGAGGGAGGGAGGGAGGGATGGATAGGTGGGTGAATCAATTTAACATGAGAAAAGCCGAGAGGAGAGTTTCATATTCACATAGTATTTACCAAATTTCACAAGCTTCATTCTCCATTTTTCTTGGACTGAACTGCTAAGTGGTTATAACAGGACTGAAGCATATTTTAGTACTAATACCTGCTGACAGTCATGCATAAACCTCTGACTGAATTGTGTTTATTTGCCTTCCTAAAGGAGCTGTATCTTGATTCATTTTACTTGGTGTATTAGTTATCTACCTATTGACCCACCTTCTTCCATCTACTTGGTATTGTTGGGGCTTAGAATCTACAAACTACATTTCCTAGACTCCCTCATTAGTTGCTGTTGGTTAAATTCTTGTTTCTTATACCCTTTTGCTTCTGCTGGTGTTGTTGGAAGTAGCTGTGTCCTATCAGTGACCCAAGCTTTTGCTATAGCTGCCCTTCTTTGATTGTCCCAGTGCTGGCCAGGGGGACCAACTTCAGTAGTCCTAGCATTGGCTAGGTAGAACCTCTAGAATCCTGCTCTTGGGCTTTGATATCTCCTCTTCCCTTTTAAGCCCCCAGTTCCTAAAGCTAGTCGCTGCTTCCTCCTTTTCACTTCTCAAGTTCCCTTGCTTGTTCTCCTTAGCTCTTGCAGCCCTTCCAACACCTGTAAGACCACGATTTGTATTAAATTCCTCTATTTGAAATTCTATTTGAAACAGAAATGGTTCCTGTTTTTCTGATCACACTCTGATTGATACACTTGATAAAATCAGGGGAAATACGATTTCACTAGGTACTGAAAGCACAGGTTAAAGAATATTGTGTTTGTTCCATGAGAATTCAGAATAGGAACTGAAGGAAAATTGGAAAATTAAATTTTTATTAAATAATGTATGTATAAAATAAAATGCCTTCTCCCCATCCTGGAATATCTCCTTGTTTGTATTACCCTATTATTAGTGTTATTTTTTAACCTCCTGTTTTTTTACACAGATCTATCAGTATCTCCTCCTCATGGAAGCCTCTCCCTTACTTACTCTGAATTCTTTTGGTTCTCTCATTGCTTGGGCATTTCGCCAGGTGTTATCAATCAGAGTCTTCCCTGAATCACTCCCCAAACCCAAGTGACTATTGTAACTCTGAGAAATTATATAAACAGATGCTAGGATCCTACTTGCACTCTTAACATCCTGAGTCAGAATTTCTGGAGTGAAGGATGGGGAAAGTGGAGTAGAGAGGGCATATATATGTTTTTTATTTATATTCCTCAGTTAATAAAGCCCTCAAGATCAGGGCCCTTCCATCTCTTATGTAGCTTTTAATGTGCCTAACACAGTTTAAGCAGACACAATAAAAATTTGTTGTTTTTTCCAATGAATTGATCGAGTAAAAATTCCCAGGAAGACCAGGTGGTGTCACTACTGCCTAATTAATATTTCTGGCCCAATGAAAACCCTCTCACATAGCAAAGTTTGACCTTCTCTGGACTCACTGATTCTATACTTAAATCCATCTTTTCATCTGTTTTCTTTCCTAAGAGAGAATTGCACAAACCTCGTCAAGAAAATAGACAGCAAACCCTAAACAGTGCAAATAACTTGGGTTCTCTGAAAGAGATGGCCTGTCTAGAGGCTGCCAGGTTTCATGTGAGGAAGCAAGATAAAAAGAGCAGAAGTAAACCTCTCCTTGGCCCCAAGGCCTGAGATTTCATGGCATTATGTTCTTGGCATTAGCATTCCAAAGAGCAAGCTGCTGAAACAAATGCTTAACAGGCGTGCAAGAAAAACTAAACTCCAAACCGACTGCGTTTTTATTCACCTTTTGTAATCCATTAGTTTTCAAAACCATTTACAATTATTACTTGAAAATTTAACTTTCCTTTTATGTCCATTACTTTAAAGTTATTGACTGAAACTACTCCTGATTCCTGGGTTTGCAAACCAATGTAGGTTTACCATGAACTATTTTTTATGTGACTTCTAAGGCAATGTAACACTCTCACCTGTGACAGAAGCTGTTTTGTAATTACTTCCAATTACTAACAGGTTGAGAACAGCATGTTTCCAAAAGCAAGCCCAGACCTGGCTATATTTTTACATTTCATGAATTCCAGTTCTACAGTTGCATTAGAACTCCATTATGATGGTTAAAAGTAAATGAACTCTAGATTTATGGGGCCGAAAGGGGCCTTCAAAGGTCCCCTATAACCCTTCTTAAGTAACACCATGGCTTGGTCTTCTTTCTCCATTTGAGCAGCTATCTCCAGAAAAGTAGATTTATTAGATAATCAGACCCTTCTTCATATTGATTGACCACAAAATTATTGTATTCAGTGGCTTAAGTTTCAATGAAGAGGGAGATATTGACTGGTAAACAGATACCCAGTAGAAAGAGTCCCCCTCTTTAACCTATGTTAGCTGGGCATTCCTAGAGAGACCTAAATTCTTACCACCCTAGATTCTTCTCCTTCAAGACTTACCCCCTAAATATCCACTGAACTACCCCAATGTCCTAGTGAAGAGCCAGCCGCTACTAACATTTTCCAATAATCCATTGGAGAAGTATGTGTGTGCTGGGCTGCCAATCAGTCGTTTTACTTACAAGGCCTCACGCTAGTCACATCTGTTCCCCACTTAGTGCTGAGGAAGCTGTAAATTTGGGGGATTAACCAGTTACTGCACAGCAGTCCGCTCAGCTACTGTGTCAGTGACGTTTCCCAGTTTTCCTCGCACACTTGCAGTGAACCGAGGTTGCTGAATCTTGATGACTTTGGGGTTTCAGTTATGGGAGGGGGACTCTTTTGAAACAATAACAGTGCTTCCAGAAAAAGAATGTGAAAGCATATATTTTTAGGCAATGCTCTTCATTTAGCCAGGATTCACCTTTATTAGAAAAGAACTTTCTAGAGATTCCGTAAGAAGATAAAAGTTAATTTTCTAAGTTGTCAGTATTAGCTTTGGGTTTTGTAACAAGGACTTAACCGCCCCTGGTGTCCGCCAATGGCACTAAAATCCATTTCTTCCTCTCCCCACCACCTCTTTCTCTTCTTTTTTTCTTTCTCATTATCCTGGTCTTAAAAAAATAAATAAATAAAAGCCACTCTCTCCTTGCTTCCATAGACAGCAAGATGCTGCACATTGCCTTACTACCAGACCCACATCACTGTCTCCCAGCTTCCTGCATGTCCAAAGATTAGATAATAAACTGCCTTTCTTTCAGAGAAGTTTCTAACACCAGCTGGCTAATATCTACAGGCTTCTGCGTCCTCTCCCCACCACCACCTCTCACCCCTCATTCCCACCCACTCAGCCTCTAGCCCCTAACAAAACCCTGATGTCCAAAAGGTATCAGGTGAAAGATTTTCCATCCCTCAATATCCAAATTGGGAACCTAAGCTTCAGTTTAGATGTTGTTGCACAACATCAGGTTGTAATTGTCCTCATTACAATCTCAGGTCACCTGTCAACATTCACCAGATCCAATTTCATGATGTTGCTCTACAGAAGGCCAGAAATCAAAGATAGATACTTCAGCCTTTTAGAAAACACTTGCAAAATGATGATACAACATGAAGTTTTAGAGTCTGGTTCACATTCCTAAATAAAGGAAAACCTCCTGACAAATACTGGACAGTTTACTGTACTTAGTG
Organism: Lyroderma lyra; assembly: GCA_004026885.1. Classification (NCBI taxonomy): domain Eukaryota; kingdom Metazoa; phylum Chordata; class Mammalia; order Chiroptera; family Megadermatidae; genus Lyroderma; species Lyroderma lyra. The sequence continues at coordinate 4,541 of PVJL010002146.1, read as the reverse complement.
AACAGAGAGCAGCTAGGGTATCTACCATTTGCTGCAGTTTTACAGCAGGACTATTTCTGAAAACCCTGGCATTTCTTGTATTCAGTTTCTCCTCAGCTCCCTTCTGTGAATAAAAATTTCAGGAATTTTCAAAAACCCAAAGATAGACCTTGCTACCTGATACCCAATTGCTGCATTTTCCATAGCTGTCAGATTCCTCTATGGACTTCAGACCTGGCCTGGGATTCTAGAAAATGCAGTTCTTTCTCCTGGCCCACAAAGCTCACCTCCTCCCCAAATGCATCCAGAAAGCCACACCCATTTTTAACCTCCTGTAGCACTTTCCATTTATACCACTTATTGACCACATAAAATGCTGCAGGACACAAAGAAACCTTAAGATTATCCACCCCATTCCCATCTGATTCTGGCATCTTCCCTGCCTTGACACCCAGGGACCAACTAGTGATAAATCACCCCCCAAGGATGTGAAATCAACTCCTTCCTTACATGTTTTATTATAGTTAATCTCTTTTTTTATTTATAATAACACATATCTATATTAGAGAAAAAAACAAAAAAAAAAGAGAAACAGAATAAAAATGAAATTCCCCATAATCACCATACTCAGATATAACTGGTTATCAAACAGTATTAGAGTGTTACCTTATTATAATGAAAATTGTGTACATAAATATATATTTAGGGCCATAATTAACATTTTTATGGTTATAGCTTTGTGTGCAGCCATGAATATTTTTTAAGATAAATTCTTAGAATTAATCAAATTTTAAGTTGTCTAATAGTACTCACAACAGTACCATTAATATTAATGATAAGTATTCTTAGAACACACTGTCTGTCAGGTACTTTGTAAAGTACTTTATATATTCACAACAATCTTAGGAGTTGAATATTGCAGCATCCTCATCTTAAAAATGAAGAAACAGGCTTGGAAACCTACCTGAGTTCTCTCAGAAAGTGTACTAGAAAATGGCAGATTGGGAATTCAAACGCAGGTCTGTTTCTTCAAATCATGCTCTTTCCATTAGACACATAAAGAAGGATTCCCTCACTATGCTACAATGAATAAATTACTAGTATTGTTACTAAAACAACTCAATTTCAGTGAACCAAAGGATGCCATATTGGGAGGAGCCACAAAAGTCCTTAAAGTTCAATCCACATCTGATATGTGAGTCATCCCCTCAACATACCCCACAAGGCTCACTTAACCTTTATTTAGTTACCCTCAAAGACAACAAACTCTTGCTCTTCCTAGGCATTTCACCTTTGGACTACTGTAACAATTCGAAATTTCATTTTTATTCTGAACTGAAAATTATTTCCTTCTAGCTATCAACCATCAGCGCTAGGTCTAGCACCCAAGGCCACAAAGGTATTATCCCTCTCCCTGTGAATTGACAGAACTTCCCATATGTCATCCACTTCCTGTGCCCTACTCAGGTCATTTTCTGGCCCAGGGTTCCTTCAACTATTCTTCCTACCTTAGACACTGAGTGTCCTCACTGATGAGGAGACTTCTGCTCACCACGTTCCAGTCTATGTATCTATCAACAAGGCCAGGCATCACTTGAGACATGAGACACAAGCATTGAGACTAAGGAGCTTATCCAGAGCAAGGCTTACTCCAGACCTATCCTAACAATACCCATAACCAAACCCTGGCAAGGTCCACAGAGGAGACAGAGTTTTGAAGTTGAGTCCTGCCCTTGAAACCATAAAACTCCTAGAAGAAAACATAGGTGGTAAACTCCTTGACATCAGTTCTGGCAATGACTTTTTGGATCTGACTCCAAAACAAAGGAAACAAAAGTAAAGATAAACTAGTGGCACCACATCAAAGCTTCTGCTCAGAAAAGAAAATCAACAAAATGAAAAATCAACCAACAGAATAGGTGAAAATATTTGCAAATCACTACCAGACTGCTTGAGTTGGGATATTTCATCTCGTCTGACCCTCTACCTGCCATCTACACACCCTTGACTCCCCTGGTTCGCAGGTCTTCTCTTTGGGACTCAGTTACACCCCCAGCTCTCCTGGGTCTCCAGTTGGCAGATGGCAGGTCATGGGACTGCTCAGCCTCCATAGTAATCTCTATTCACAGTTGAGCTGCTTGTATCTGAGTGTCCTGGTTGATGACTCAGTGTGTTCCCCACACTCACACTGTTGAATCACAGCCTGGGGAATCTGTGCCCACCAGAAGTACGGAAGATGGATCTTCTCCATCAGAGTGAAGGGGTGAAGAAGGCAAGATGTCAACTGGAGAGGAGGTCCCTAAAGCCTTCCCTAGAAAACACAATTGAATGGCCCTCCAGGATCCAAGAAAGAGGACCCTGAGTGACAAAACAGCTGTTGAGAAATCCACAAATCGCAAGTAAACACCTGAAGGTTGGAGAGAAGGGGGCGAGTCAGGGAGAGGGAAGGGAGCAGAGACTGCAACAGGACACAATCGCTGCTGACTATTCTGAGCGGCACAGTTTGGGGGAGGGGAGAGACCACAGGGGAGCTGGACATTGGAGTTGCATGCTGGGGACGGAGTTTGGGAGCCAGCCTCTGGAACTTTTGAGTGGTAGAAGGGCTGAGTGAGGACTCTGAACTGCAAAGATGACACCCCAGCTCTAGGCTCCCTGGATACCTACAAAGGGCTGCAGTTCTAGTTCCCAGCCTGCTGCAAAGGCGACCCTGCTGTCTCAGGCCAGGCCCACAGCTTTGGACTTATGGAGTGTGCACTTCCTCGTGCACCCCAGGGTTCTGAAAGCAGTGTGAGCCTGTAGACAGCCAGATACTGAATCAGGGCTAGGAAGAAAGACTGATTTGATAGCATTCATCCGAGCCAACAGAAACAAGCCTCGAAACAGCTTCCCCAGCCAAGGGCAGAAGGCAGAGCTGCCCTTGGAGCGCCTTTTGTTGGCCTCTCCCCAGGATATATGCACATAGCCCCCAAACGCAGTAGGAGATCAGAAACAAGAAACAAACAACCTCTCTCTCCCAAAACTTGACCCCCAGTGCCACCCAGTGTCTGCCCTACACCAAGACACCACAAAAGCAATAATCTGGGCACTGAACATAAAGCCCTCATGTCAAAGAGGAAGAACCCAGTGGACAGGATGAATTCCTTAAGAACTAAAACTCCTCAGAAAGAACATGAAATTTACCCAGAAGACAGCTTCTTAGAACTGGAAGGGTCTGATTTAAGTGACAGAGAATTTAAAGCAGCTGTTCTAAAGGCTGTGAGAGAAATGAAATTTACTGGCAGAACATCACAGCTGAGATAAATAATATAAAAAAGGATATAAACGACATAAAAAAGGAACTCTGTGAACAAAAAGAATAATTTAACAAAGAAATTCAAAACATAAGAAAGACTGAGGCGGAAATACGAGAGATAAATAATACGATAAAAGAAGTGAGAAATAAAATAACTGCCATAGGAAACAGGACCAACCAGATGGAGGAAAGAATTAGTGATATTGAAGATCAGAACATGGAACAGCTCAGAAAGAGGAAGAGAGGGAATATAGAACCAAAAGGATTGAAAGAACTCTGCAAGAACTATCTAACTCCGTGAGACAAAACAACATCAGGATAGTAGGAATAGAAGAGGGGGCAGAGCAATCTACAGAGAGCATACTTAAACAAATCGTAGATGAGAACTTTCCAAACCTATGGAAAGATCTGGAACCCCAAGTTCAAGAAGAAAACAGGCCCCCTAGATACCTGGGCCCTAGCAGATCTTCTCCAAGACACATGGTACTAAAGATGTCAAAAACTAAAGATAAAGAGACAATTCTCAAGGCATCCAGGGAAAGAACTATAACCTTTAGAGGAAAACCCATCAGGCTGGCATCAGATTTCTCAGCAGAAACTCTACAAGCCAGGAGAGAGTGTCATCCAATATTCAAAACTTTAAAAGAGAGAAACTTCCGACCAAGAATAAATTATCCAGCAATTATCTTTCAGATATGAAGGTGGAATAAAGACCTTCTCAGACAAACAGAAGCTGAGGGAATTTGCCAGCACAAGGCCAGCACTCCAAGAAATACTGAAGGAGGCTCTTCGGCCTGAAACAGAACATCAGGAAAAATGGAACAAAGTTGGGGCAACAAGAAAGAAACAAAAATAAACAAACAAACAAACAAAAACAAAGAAAGAAATAATGGCCACAGGAAATCCTCACATATCGATCATCACTCTAAATGTTAATGGACTGAACTCACCAATAAAAAGACACAGAGTAGCAGACTGGATTAAAAAACAGAACGCATCCATATGCTGTCTCCAAGAAACACACCTCAGCTGTAAGGACAAACACAGACTCAGAATGAAAGGATGGGATATAATACTCCAAGCAAATGGTAACCAGAGAAAAGCAGGAGTGGCCATACTGATATCTGATGAAATAAACTTCAAGTTAAAAAAGATAGTAAAAGACAAAGATGGTCATTACATAATGATAAAAGGCACAATGCAACAACAAGAAGAGTTGACACTAATCAACATATATGCTCCCAACCAGGATGCACCAAAATACACAAAG